>CACRXP010001022.1:103326-113705 GCA_902702965.1 Spirometra erinaceieuropaei
CTACTACTACTACTACTACTACTACTACTACTACTACTACTACTACTACTACTACTACTACTACTACTACTACTACTACTACTACTACTACTACTACTACTACTACTACTACTACTACTACTACTACTACTACTACTACCTCCTCCTCATCATCATCATCCTCCTCCTCCTACAAAGACCCCGATTAATAAAGTGCTCCCGGTAGTAATCTAGTGGATTCTAGATCGATTACTTAGAAGATCCTGCCGGGACAATCAGCTTACTATATCAGATTTTGTGGATCCCATACGCTACTGTAGGCTGGGCGCGTAGCTTAACCAAAGTGCGAGTAAACTCACGGCTCCCGTTGGAGCTGACTGTACTCAGGCCTTGTCGTTGCTCTCGTGGGTACGAATCATATCGAGGTCGCCAAAGTTTTCACAGACGCGTTAAAATAAACTTTTTTTTAAAATTTGCGGACATTTTAACTCGAAAGATTTCCAACGTCCTCGCTCCTCAGAATAACAGTCATCATTAGTTTACAGTTCCACCCAGTGAGCACCAAGTCGCCCATCTAACGAAATCTGAAAATGACAGATAATCTTTCCTCCTCGTCAGAATCGTGGCTACATCCGTCTTAGGTCCCCCGTTCATCGTGTGTGCATGCATAAAATCATCCCGGTGTTGGGTACAACGTGCAGGAGCCGTCGCGTGTAACGTCCAACTTACTTTTTTCCTCGATTGCTCACATTCAAGACGGTAAGTTTGAGGGGCTCTGTGTAGTTTTAAGCTCAAGTCCCGCCTGAAAGTGCTTTTAGACCAACTACAGGATGCGCGATTTAGATTTATGGGTCTCGACGCCTTTTGCTAGCTTGTTTACTAGGTCCCCCCGCTCCGCAGGACACACCCACAGCCTCCCCCTCCTGCCCCCCCCCCTCAGACGCGCGCCGCACACCCGTGAGCAGCGTCCCTTGCGCGTCGGTGACAGGTGGCAGGCCCGTCACCCGCGGCTGCAGACAGGCCCGGACGACGTTGACTTCACTGCTGTCTGTCTGTCGCTCTTAGGCGCGTGTGCGCGCACTCAGAGCGACGAACGCAGGCGCGTCCGCTCGACATCCGCACAGGCAGATGTGTTGCAAAACCAGCTGTAACGACGGCTACGACGTCGACGCTGCTGCGGCAGCGATGGCAGCCGGTCCTACCATCGTGAAACACCCACTGACTCTATCACGACCGACTCTGACTGAGACCCCATGACGAACTGTCTAAACGACGCACTTACTGCCACGGCCGCCTGGTCATGCATACATGCGGCAACGGTGGCGCAACCAACCACGGCCCTATCGACCTCATCGTAGCTACTGCTGTGCATTCTTCCAACTGACTGGCTTATCGATAAGCCCGTCCTTAAAGCAGCCACTGATTGGCTGGCAGGAAAGACAAGTCATAGTTGCAATTGGCTGGATAAAAATAGCGTCACTAGCGCCGCACCTTCTCTCTTTAGACGCTGATCGTCACAGCACACACACACCGACGCACGCACTCACGCACGCACACAGAACGACAACGCCTGTCATCATTGCAAGCTCGGAGTGCAGGGACGTATTTAGCGTGCTTTGGGCTCTGCGTGGGCGGCGTTTGTGAGCGTGTGTGCGTGTGTGTGCGTATTATGTTTTGACCGCACGCGAACGGGTCCAGTCACCTGTCATTTAGTCACACCGTCTTGTGTGCTAAGACAAACGCTCTGCTGAGTGTGCACGACGCGCAGTGTGCGCGTGATGACGTGTCCTTCCACGGCAGATAGTGTCTCATTAGGCTAGAGCGACGACAACGTCGACCTGCTTCCGCAGGCTCTATTGACTCACCCACGAAAAAAAGAGCAGCGAGGTATTAGCCTAAGGTTTCAGCCATGCTCTAAAGATGCGCGCATGTATTGACTGATGCGGCCAGAACTCAGCAATCGCTATGATCCTACTTCGCAGCCGAGTGGCCTATTCTGATTACAGAGACATGGAAGATACACCCCTGCATTCTGAAGCCACAACTGCCACAACCGCCACCCCCACTGACCCCCCTGTAAATACTCTGTGCTTTGGAGAAAGTGATTGGTTGGACTTCCTTCAGAAGCTGCCCCCAGCCAGCTTTGAGAGCCTCCTTTCTGTATGCAAAAAGATCCAAGAATCCCGAGCAAGATGTGCTTCTCATGTTCAGCAGCAACCTCCCACCGAGGCACTTGCAAATGTCACCGATGCGAAATTTCCACTTTCAGTTGGGCGGTCAGAGGGCCTACTGGATATACCCATTTCCGGTGTTTGCTTGACTGGTGTGAAGACGACCGCGACGGTTGAGCGCCAGCTGACGGCAACATCCCCCCTCCTTTATCGCACTTCGCCGACCGAAGTGGGCGACCAAAAACACTCGTCCAGCTTTCTGGCCGAAGTAGATGGGGGCGCGAGTTTTCCTACGGCCTCGGAGACAAGACCCACCGAGGATCTGACTGATACCCAGCATGTGACTCCAGCTGGGCTGGATAAATCAGGCACAGGAAACGAGGACTACCTTAGTCTGAGTACCCTCGCGTCTGCTGCCGTTGCCATGGCGAATACAAGTCCCGAGGTATGTGAACTCTTCAGCCCTAGTTTACTTTGCTCCCTCTTATTGGAGTAAGCTATTCTTTCACGAGCGTAGCCCCTTCTTTCTGCTTCTTTGAGGTCAACATCTACTTCCAGCGAGTCGGAGAGCGGAAGTCTAGGAATGTCGTGGAGTGTACGCTGGAGAAAGAGCTGCCGTAAAGCATAGTACTTTATGAGTTTTCTTCGATAAAGCAAGCGGTCAGCCACTTTCTCATCGATGGATAACTCCCACTTGGCTTGGTTATATTTCAGACTGCAAGTAAAGACAAAAAACGGTTTCTTGTGTCTAACACCTAAGCACGTGAGGAATGATTTTAAGGGGGCGGGGCGGGGGGTGGAGGGACTTTTCATCTTGACCTAGTTGAAGTTCCAAAACAGAACCCTCTTTGCTGCCCGGAGTTTGGCATGGTGCCGCTGCTGCCGTAGAGTATGATTCCTCAAAACATGTTAAAGAGCTTTTAGTTTTCGCAACCTCTGTCATCGACTCTTTATAGAATTTTTTGGACATCACATGAGTAGTTAGCCCTCACGGTAGTCGGATCTCGAAGTAATGGGCATATACATTTATCACGCTGGAATCTGAAGAACTACATGCCAGTTGGAATCGACTATTTTCCGGCAGTAACGTATGTCAGGGCCTCTTATTATTATTATTATTATTATTATTATTATTATTATTATTAATATTAAGGCGAAACTGGTTTTCCTGGAAGACTCCCCACATATATGGTAATCTTAACAGTGAAACTCCCTTAAAAGGACCTTAAACGTCCCCTCAGTGTTGGTTCCCTCAATCCTTCCCTAATGAGTGATTTTATGGCTTTTTCAAAATTCATATTTGTGAGTGCTACTGTTGCAACCGAATATTGTTTGCAGGAAGGCAGTAGAGATGCTCGAAATTGCCCTTGTTGTGTATGCATTGGTTTTTAGATTGTTTTAACTCATCGGAGACAAATTTGTGCCAACAGCATGCATTATCGGCATTCATGATGACTACTTTTTTTCTGTAGAATCAGGTCACCTGTTCAGACATTTCGCGCAATAACAAATTACTCTAAGCCATATAATACACATAAATGCCATTTGTCTCTTGCATATCTGTGGAACAATCCCCACAAGTGGTACACTTGTTAGCAATGCTATGAATTTCTTGGGCTGGACTAGGAGATTTTAATCTAAATGCCTGTGGCAAGGAGGAATGCGAAAAAGATGTTGGAACGCACTGCCGGTAAATGGTTTCACCACTGTGGGCAGCTAAGGAACTTGGAGCTGCCGACAACCCTGCAACCGGCTTGTTCATGAATCCGCCCCCACCTACCCATTTACCATGTGACGCTGGATTTTTCACGGTGTTCATGAGTAGGCGAGATCGGTTTTGCCTGGTTTTCTAAGCTCCATTGACCCCCCTATAGTACTTGATGCTGTGCGGCGTTTTACGCCTAATTATTTCTGCATGAGTGAACACGCACACATGTATTAGGGCAAGACACATTCTCTTATCTCAGAAACTGTACTTTCGTTGTCAGCCTGAGTAAGAGGATGATTTTGTTCTTTATTTTAGGATTGTGGTTTTGTCCCGAGAAGACACATCATATTTTTTTGCTTATAGTAGTCCAGACTTACTCCATTCCTCAGGTGCTTTCCATGGAAATTGTTTCGACAACGTCCTCCTGCTAATTACCATGACAGTACTGATCAGAGGTAACAGATCAAACGACCTCAGACAACTCTGGTTCTTTTTATTTGAAGTGGCATGTATTCGAGTAATAGATTTATTTTTTTAAGCTTCCGCTCTGGGCGTGCGGTTTTAAAGCTTATTATTTAGGCTCATATGAGTTGAACATTTAAAAAGGTTAATCTAAGAACCCTACATGATCCTTAATGCACTCTAGGAATCGATGGCTCATGGGGATTTGTTGGTTGTTGTTAGTTGTTGTAACCATACTATAAAATGAAGCGGCGGCTATAGAAAGTGACCTATCTAATGAAATGTTAGCGGATATTCTGAAATGCCTCTTCGACTAGCAAGGATTGCTTAAGTGGGGTTGTAATATTGACTATCGTGCAACCTACTTCCAAGATATTTCAGTCACGCTAAAATGACGGCTTCTGAATACGCTTCTTTCGGGTCGCCTCCAAAAACTATGCTCGGTAAAAAGCTTCTTTTTCTATTGGTTATCGATATATTATAAAATCAGATATATTTTTTGGGTAGCACGCACAAAAATACCCTTCCGTCTACTCATCTTTCAGCAAATCGTGTCTTCTTCAAGCTGTAGGCTCGAAGAAAGGGTAACTTCTGATTTTATGACAGTGAGGTTTTTGTGACCCTGAAACGTCCATTCAAATTACATCGTCCCTGTGCGTTTATTAATACCCCTTACGAAGTATGCAACATAGCCCATATTCATCCCAAAGTGTTGTGAACTCCATATGCTATCGAGGAACATGTGATTTGTCCTACTTGACAACTATGCAGCTTGTAGTTTGGAAACCCTGAATGAAAGTTTGGCAACGGTATAGAGAAGGACTCCACTCAACTGTCAGTAGACTGTGGATCGTGTCATATGGGGCTTTATCTTGGCGGGCATTTGCAAGCTGTTTCCAAAATTACTCTGCCGACAACGATTACTTCCCACGACCTTACACCTCAATTTGAAACCCATTATTTTGTGAATTTTACGTCTTGTTTACTTATTACTTTCATTTCCGTTGTCGTACAACAGCGAAGGATAAGACTTTTGGCATAAACCCAAGCAATTTCCGTGTTTTCTTTCATTTTGTCAGCTTGCTGTCTAGCGTGCTACCCCACCCCTAAAACTCCCTTTACCATCAATTACGTATGGCACAATCCACAGTCTACCGGCAGTTAAGTGGGGTCCTTCCCTATACCGTTGCCGTAAGTTTGACTGCAGAACGAGTTGGAAACTACTGGCATTTGAAAAACCTTTTTGAAGCCGGGAGAAATCCTTCCTTCGAATAAAGAATCTGAAGAAGACATGATTCACTACCAAATCAGAGCAAGGAAGGATGTTTTTGAACTTGCTTCCTACAAAATATACTTGAGTTTATAAGTGTATCAAAAGTCAGCTTAAAAATTAAAACTACCTGCGTAGTCACCTTTTATTGAGTATTGTTTTTATAGGCTGTCGGAGGGAAGTGCATTCAAAAGCCGGCATCCTGGTGTGATTGAAATATCTTGGGATTATACCGCATGACAGTCAATATTACAGACCCAGTTAAGTGATTCTCCCTAGTCTAAACTCATGAATTTTCGTTAGCGTCTGTTTCATTGATTTCTTCAACGCCTGCTGGAAGCATCGGTTACTGGTTCCTATCAGCAGTCAGTCCCCCCCGTGTACCGTAAGTTATTTGTCGTAAAACTCGACCGTCGAATCAAGCTGCTTGTTTTCAGTTTCGGCTGTCCCTTCCTCGTGTTGGAATTTGTTGATGTTATCTATAGTTTAGACAGATGTTCGGGTAAACAGTGATTCATGATGCTAACAGACATTAACGGTCAAGTTTTTCATGGTTACTGTAAAAGTTTTGCTATCATTTGACAAGAGGGAATTCCAGAAAATTGTCTGATCTAAAATGTCTCTCGCAACGATCGCGAAATATGCGGACCAGTTGTAAAGCTGACCTCTATAAATGCCAGTTGAAAAACCTTCAATGGAAATCGAAGGCGTTACCGTTAACATATTATTACATCAGCCCTCCTCACTTTTCTAATGGTTTTTTTCGGCCCATAAAGATCAATAATTTCGACTTCTTTCTCGGAAATATCCAGAGACGCCGAATTGGACTCGACAGTAGGTTTTTAAAACATTCGACTAGACTCGATCAGTTTTGTCTCGTCTGGAAAAAGCTGACGGACTGGGACTTTTTCATCAATTTAAAACGGCTAGCAGGGGTTGTAAAGGCGGAAAAATTGTCCCCCTTCCTGCTCGGGTAATACGAGTACAGGCTATTCGGTCTGCTTGTGATTTTTTGTCGGCACTTTAGAAGAAAAGCGTACGCATGTCATTCAATTTCGCAACAGCATCTACGCCCTCTGGAGTACTGCCTACGTAGGGAATATCTTACTGGCTCATTCTTTGAGCATCTTTTTTGGAGACGTTTGGTGAAAATCACACGTCACTTTTAACTGCTATGCAGGCGCATGTATTTAATTTCTCCAAGGAACACCAGTCAAGGCTTGTTCTAAACTCTCTGCTCCTAATTCGTCAGCGTAGAACAGGTTTGTCTTTGCTTTACCGGTGAATTAATTCGATGGTATAGTGCGAGAAAGGTCTCTTTTTAAACTGCACTGAATTCCGGTGGATAATCGCCCCTTGCATCCCACGTCACGAAAAAAAAATTTCTTGAAAAAAAACTACTTGGAGTTGCTGTCGTAATCTTTTAAAAATAACGTTATAAGGACCCTATCGGTTCTTATTATTTTACAAGCCGTTGTAATTTCCAACCTCGTGCTCAGAGTTCGTGACATGACCTAGGCACGTTTCGACAGATTTGAGTGCTTGAGATGACCGACATCGCGGTCATTCCAGTGCGATCGCAGATAAAGCTACTTAGTGAAAGGCGGATTTACTTAAAAAAGGTGGCTGAAATTTTCATCGCTCTATGCTAAGCACGAGTTTTGTCTCGGTCTCTTTAAGTCTTCAGTTAACACGACTCTACTTGTCGACTATGGTTTTAAGGCCGCTTTTGAGACTACTTCAGTAGAGTTTATTGATGAAAACGAATATCTGAGTCCCTGGGCTTATTTCAAAGCAATGAAGGCGTTTGGTCGCCTATGAAGCGAATTTTGTCTGCCTGAATCTTCAGAGTTATGTCATATTCAGAAGCACAGAACGATGACTCTTTAAAAGTTACCGCTTATTTTTCTCGTAACCGTCCAGTCAGTCATTGAGTCTCATTTTATCAGAGGTGGATGCGTAAATTTTCGCAGGCAGTTGGAATGTCTCCCGAGTTTTCGCCGCATTCAGACTTTACTCCACTTAGGTGCCAGCTTGACCACCCATCAGCATACCGAGTCTTGCGCAACTGACTGAAAGAAAGACAGGCCATTGATTGGACGAATTCGGTAAACGCGCAGGATAAATTTGATAAATATTTCATTCCAAATAATGAGATCGGGCACGAAGATCAACCGTTGAAAATAATATAATAAAAAAATCTCCCAGTATTTATTCGGAACGCACTCCTATGACATCTCATTTCCGACTTATTATTTGTAGTCCAGCCGTAAGGCAATTAGCGCCACCGTCATGCCACGGGCCATCCAAAATTGTCTGTTTCCCATATCTGTACGTGACACCTTGCTGCTGATTTAGTCCGTGTGGTACTGCCTAGAAAGACTTCATTAATGTGGTATTTTAATAAACAGACGGAACCCTGGGGTACGTGGCGTCATGGGTAGAACGCTGTCTTGCTAAAGTGGCCGGCTCTGAGCTTCCATCAGGGAGCCAGCAAGATTATTTTTACTACTATTATTAGTATTGAGACACTGTATCTCTACTTGACTCCGTCATCAGTACGTTATCCTATACTAGTTACTCGATTTCCCAGTCCTGCCATCTCTAATTCTTCCAAATACATCGCCCATAAGGGAACCTTTTTTTCTGAAAAAGTTACTACTTCCTGCCTTTACGAATCAAGCAGTAATAGGACATAGTTGGAATTATCTGCTACCAGGACTGCAATTGCATAACGACACCGTAAGGCATATTCCTCCAAAAGGGGCAAACTAAGGAGGGATGTTAAGCGGAGGGAGTACCAACGAAGACAAGGGATGAAAATTTCGGACTTTTTACATGTCGCTAGCCAGCCGCACCCAACTCCGAGTTTGAAGGACCTACCATTCGAACCCATGTTCTTTACTCACGGAGGGTTGTTAAGTTCAACGCTGTCGCATTGAGCCGCGGACCTATTGTCCTCCCAGTTACGGTCGGGAATATTCACTATCATGGGAAGAGCATTCACCGATCGGGTCACAGGAGGTGCTTGCTACGCTGCGCCTTGAGGCTAGATGCAGGCAGTCGCATAAAGACCGATGATTATCCAAAAGGAGATTCCCGGCCAAGACAAGGGAGACTGAGCCGTTTTCAGCCAGTCCTGCCCAACCCCAGACTGTAATATCCTGGGATTCGAGTAGCATTATTTGCTCCTGTGGCACGATCACCAATTGGAATGCTACTTCTAATTCCTGTCTCGAATTAGAAGCGTCACCTTCACTGCTGTTTTGCCCTTTTCTCGACGGCGTCTCCGCTTGTTCTTGCGAAAAACTACACGTCGGCACATTTGAGCGCAAGATGACAGTGCGCACGGAGTCACCTAGGAGTGGCAAAATTAGGGGGTAAGTGTTGAATTCGCCGAAAGCAGTGGTTAAAAATTTGGCCTGCGGGTCTACAGACTCCGAGCGTACGCACATGTAGAGCAGGGACATAGTCTGAATGTTTTCTGTGGTGGGAGTACCAGAAAGGGCTGTAACCGTGCATATGAACCACTTTTGCGGATGAAGTTCAATCCTCCCGGTTCAGAGCTCCTTGCAGGGCAGAAGTTGCGGTAGGCCCGACTCATACGGACGTCTAAACAGGACAGGAGGATTGAGACCGCCTGCAACACGGACAGCATTGAGCCAACTTCGAGTGAAACTAGGGTTGGGGCTTAAGGTTAGTCTAAGGACTCAAAGTTAGACTCAAAGTTAATGGTAACTTAAGTCAGGATCTGGTTTGGGGTTAAGGTAGGGGCTGGCAGGGTTAGGGTCAATATTAGAGTAACGGTTTAGTTTTATATAAGAGTCATTGTTGGAATTAGGGCACGGGAATATTTTACCTTTTCTAAAACTATGCGCGGGTCCAGCTTGAGCGGGGCGTTCCCTGTTTAGAAGTCCACATTAGTCGGTCCCGCCAAAGTTGCTTTGACTGATCGGCCGAGCCATAGCACTTAAACTGGAATTCATTAAGAACACGCTAAACACGGCTATGGGGAATTTGCAGACGTCAACTATGATCACTGACATCCCTAACGCTATGATGGGATGAGCGATTCGCAATCTTCGCTCGCCTCACTTGGTTTTATTGATCTTCCGATCCCGCGAAGCATTCAATTCGCAGATTACTACAACATGGAAACTGCACGTATTCCACTCGGTATTTTGCCGCTGCGTATAAAGCCACCTAAAAAGAATGATCTGATGATCTTCAAGATCTGATGATAGGCTACTGCAGCTTCCTACCGGGGAGAGGCTTTGGCGGTAAGATGTGGTTTGGTAGCCCCACCTGATGGACTCAATATTCTTGGGGTTGGGGTTAAGGGCTAGGGTTAGGGGGTTATGACTAGGGGTTAGGGTTAAAGGTCAGGGTTAGGGGTTATAGTTAGTGGTTAGGGCAACCACTTTTCAACCACACATAATACACTCGGATCCCTTACTTTTTCTAACCTGACACCCTCGCATTCGCAGTAGCTTTTCTTTTGCATGCAACTCATTGACCTCGTCGCCTATGCGTTCCTCGGCTCCACCTGTAAAAACCCTTATTACCACCGGTCCCGTATTAGAGGTGACTGGAGTTTGTTTACTTCAGGTGGAGCTGCCTAACCACATCCGACCGCTTTGGATTCTAGTTCGGGATTTGTGAGGGCTTTGGAGCCACAAATGAGATCAGCTTGGTAAGCGTACGATCTTTCGAAACTCTCGGCATTTCAAGACTTCGTAGAGGGCTCACTGATGAGTTGACGCCTTCGTGGTGAGATGAAGAGCGACAG
>CACRXP010001022.1:116687-135813 GCA_902702965.1 Spirometra erinaceieuropaei
TTGCACACATTTGTTTCATTCACGGGAATTTCACTTGGTGCTAAACAACAAACAACTATTCCTCCCTGGTCACCCCTATAAGCCATAGCCATGCAGGTCGTCTGATGATCACACAGTGGTCGAGAAACGTATTGTAAGCGTGAAATGCCATTTTTACGGGTTATTTTAGGCCCTAGGGTATGCCTTCTTCATTGGCTTAATGATCCGACGCGTCTTTTTAATTTTTAACTTTCCGAATTAAGGGTAAGTGAGGATCAGCCATTCGTCCTTTAAAGAGCCCACTGCGACATCGTGCTCCTACGGTCAGAACAAACAGATCGTCTGAGTAGTTTTACTAGACATTGGATCGACTTGTGTGGCTGACTGAGTCAATGTTTATCCGACAGGATCTCATTTGACGGTTGTGCAAGGCCGCTGTTCACGAGAAAACAGATCAGTCTTTGATGGGAGGCGGTAACCTTTCTCCATCAGCCTCAACCTTTCAAGAACGCTGTGCTACTTCATACACCTCGTTTACACCCGATACTCGGGATTCTTTGTCCCTACCCGTACAAGATTTAATTGTGGAAGTGAAGATGTCAAATTTGCACGTTTTTGGATCGTACACAAACTTATTCTCAGTGCAAACACCCGTTCATTCTTCAGACTTCCTCACAATATTCCACGGCCTTACCTGATAAAGTAATTAAGTGGGCACATCCCGTTGTCTAAATGTTGTTCTGTGGTTCAATAGGCTTTTGAATTTTTCTTGGTGTTTTGCCAGGTTTTTAGAATAATTATATGCATGGAAGTGCATCTGAGTGTGTATCAAAATCTATCCTAACCGCAAGCCCGTCAGTCAAAACTGACCTTTCTAATCTCTGCACTATTGCAAACTTCGGTTGACCTCCCGGGAGCCGGGTGCGGGGTGCCATGGTAAGCAGGGTCAGAGAGCGGCCTCTAGCTCCTCCTCCTCCTCCTCCTCCTCCTCCTCCTCCTCCTCCTCCTCCTTCCTCCTGGCGTCGGTTTAAATAGTAACTGAAGGAAAATTCGGCAAGTAACAGGAGTAGGGACCTGCACCCTGGTAATGTAGGTGACCTCGCGCGAAATTCCAAAACACGTGAATAGGCAAGGATTAAGTATATGCGCGGGGTAAGAAAATGCCAATTGCTGTTTAACAGACTCACCAGCGTTCCAACACTCCTGTTTTACTAGCAAACGTATGCATTCCAGCTAACGATATTTCGAGTATTTTTCCACCACCTGACTACTCTCCGTGTCGAACTTTTTTTTGGTAAGATGTGGTAATTTAGTCCCACCTGATGGACACAATACTCTTGGGGTTAGGGGTTATGGTTAGGGCAACTATTTCCCAACCATTCAAAGTGCAACCGCGCATTACCAATAGCATACAACTACTTGACCTCGTCGTCTGTGCGTTCCCCGGTCCCACCTGTAAAAACCCCTATCACCACCGGTCTCATATGACAGATGGCTGGGGTTTGTTTTCTTCAGGTGGGGGCAAATAATCTCATCTGACCCTTTTTTAAAAAAAATGAACTTTCCTCTTGCTAAGGAATTACGTGTGGGAGTGCGGAACAGTGAACCAATGTAGACACTTCAGCAGCACCGGCTCCTCGGGACGGTACAGGTCAGCAAATGCATCCTGTCGACGATGGGCCGACCGAAGACTCAACTGAACAACACCTATTTAAAAGAAAAAAACATTTTAGGCAGTTCTCCTTGGTTTTCCCCTGTCCCTTACACCAGCACTAACCCAAGCCTTCACCCTACACTTAGCTCTTGCCCTAAACTTAGCCCCAATCTTAAAACTGACCCTGATCTCCCTGAAAATTAAGGCAAAACCTCGGAGTAGGAGGAGGACTTTTATTCCCGGGTCTTACCGAAAATCATTTTAAGCAAGACAGCTGGAACATCACTTGGTCGGGCATTACTTCTACGAAATTCTAATGGATAAACGTGGCTGACTGAGATTGAGTTGATCTCAGACTTCAAGCGCACGGCTGTCAGCGCGCGGTTATATTCAAACTAATGTCGGGAAAGCCGCAAATATCAAAAGGAACTTTGCGTTCTGTTTTTCCTCTTAAAAAAATTTGGCATGAAAGCTGCTACAGTTGCCAATGTCACCAGTGCAGGGTGAAATTTCGTTTGAATGGCGTTTCCAGTCCATGTCCTCTAGTCAAAATAGGGCATAAGCTTTGTTTCACACTCTTCTTGATCAGTAACGTCGTTGTCTTAAATAATTTCTGACTCCTTTCAGGCCAGTTACTGTTGCAACGGGGATCCCGTAGTCTGTTTTTCGAAATATGTAATTACACGCATATTTGACTAAACAAGGAAATTGTTGTAGGTTTTCTCACAATCTCAAAGATTTCACACGCTCTCTTTCTGGAATTTTCTATCAAAATCTCCAAGGGCAGGCGCATGCGTAAGCTGAGTACAGCTTTTGACTTGTGAAGCATTTTACCCCAAACCACATGATCTTATCTGTAGTCATTAAATTCGGCTGGTTTTACTTCCAAACATTCGAGTTCAGATTTGGCCAACAGTTAATTGGCATGCTATAGCGCAGTTCTAAGGATCAGCACAGTAAATATGGGAGTAACTACAAGGTTACGGCTTTCTCCTGCCTTTGTAATAACGATATTCATAAGCAGACCGTAAACGGTGAGCATCGGACCATTTTTGCCACGATCTAGTTTTCAATGGTTGTTGGTTATTTTCGTGTAGTTAGAGGTTGAACTTTAGTATAAAAACAGATTCCTATGACTTAATTGGCTTAGTTCATCCACTATCTTGAGTTTCGGACAAAAATTGTCGAACTTTGCACAAAAGTCGACTAGTCTATCAGAAACTGCCACATAACTATCCCACCTACTGGCAAGTGGGATACCTGGCACATAAATGCTCTACCTACCACCTTTTCGACCGGCGATTTGCGTATGAGTTAATTTGCAGTGAGACAGACTTGCGCAGCATCTGGGGCGCAATTTCTTCACCTATCCACTTTGTTCCAACAGCAAAACTGTAATCACGACCGGCGCGGACGCAGTGGCCGACAGAGTTAGACAACCCGTCTACGCGTGCCACACACGTTCTGGCCCCCAGTCCGCATGTAAATTATCACTCATTGACGACCTGCAGGTCCGTTTTCGATCAGCCAGCCTGCCAGGTTGAATTATCTGCCGTGTGTTTCGATGGCATGGTCGACGGTCGCAAGCGACGACGTCCACTGCACGGCCCAAGCAGTGGGCGCAGCATCGGCGACTTGCACAGCATCTATCGCACTCGCTCCCTCCACTCGCTTTACTCTGATGGCAGGGCAAGGTCAAGACTACCAGTGCGGCCCGTCTGCACGTGCCACGCACGCCTTAGTTTCCACTCCAAATCCATCGGGCCACTTTGGGGTCGACTTGGATCTCACTTGCTTGGGTGTGCCATAAAACCACCCTGAGTTGGGGGCCATTGCCTGATGGTATTTTAGCAAACAGTTGGTGAATTGCTTATCATAGGTGGGAGTTCGTTAGGAAGCGCAAACTGAGTGCGGATCGGAGTCGCGTACGTGAAATTAGCATTATCCTGGTTTTTGGCAGCAAAGCATGAGACTCGGTAAGTTTAGGATGATTATCATATCCACATGATTCGCTTTTAAAACACCATCGGGCATAACCTCTTTCCATAAACATCTGCCAGCTTATTGTTAGGGCGTTTCGAGGACCGCTGATCCATTACGTAAGCTGCAGTATTTGTACTGCAAACAATCGTAAAATTTGTTCGCCGTTTATTGAATAACAGACGCAGTTACTCCGCATGGGACCAGCCTTTGTTATCCCATGGACTGTTATCTAGAAGACGTCAGCCGCTTACACAACAGCCCAGATGACGAATTCGATGCCTATTTATCATCATCGGCTCTAATTTTTACAGTTCGCCATTGGAAATGAAGAAGAATTTTAATGAATAGCGTAAGGAAAAAGACTGGTCAATCACCGAAGCCATTTGTTTATTTGTCCGAGTTTCCGAACTCATGGAGGGGTGTATCATCAGAGATAAAAACAGCAATGGGACAGGCGACAGTTATAAGGCGTGTTTCCCAATCAACAGTCAGTGATGCAGTCGTGTTGGTCAGCGACTGAGTGCTCATCCGGAACCAGGGCTATAAATGAATTCTTGACCTTCATACAGTAGGTGGGCTAACTCACGAACTGTCAACCGAAATTCCGAAATAAGTCTTCGTTTTGAAAAGATTAATTAAGTAGGGTCGTAAAACTAGTCAGCCAGCAACATAATTTTATAATAATTTAGTTACGTCAGGATGCCGGCTTTCATGCAAAAACTAAACTGCGTACGAAAATTAAACCCTGTAAAATGACTGTTTAAGAAGCATTCACTTTTCTCGTTGACATTCAATGCACTTAAAATTCAATTATATTTATTATTATTATTATCAAGTATTATCATTATATTCCGCTCATTCGGTAGAAAATTACGTCTTTTTCCAAGTTTATACTCGAAAGAGGGACATATATCGGTTTTTAAAAAGTTTATACTCGTGGGACTTTTAAATACCGTGAAATGGCCGTTCATAAATCGCCATGTCTCTTCATTTACCAATGTGGCTTGTAAAGTTAACAATATGGGTCAAATCCATTGTAAAATTTTATGAACCCTATATGGTCGCCCTTTAGTACCGTAGGGAAATGTGTGGTTTTCCATACGAAGAAGATTTACGGCTTGTAGTTTGGAAACCCTGAATGCAAGTGTAACGGTAGAGCGGGTTCGAAATTATTCGGGAATTGGAAAAGTTTTTGAAAACCGAAGTATGTCCCTCCTTCGAGTATGAGATTGAAAGAAGACATCATTTTCTACCGAAAGTGCAAAGGTATGAATATCCTTTTTGCATGTTTTCCATGAAATATAATTGAATTTTTTAAGTCAGGGAAAACCAATGAGAAAAATTTACGCTACGCTTATCCGGAACCAGGCCCATAAATCAATTTTCGACCTTAATATGTGTTTTAGCACATTTGAATAATTCATTTTGACCCATTTGCGAAAGCCACGGCGACCTGCGTGGGGATCTACTCCACGACAACAGGGGGAAAGCTTGGGTACAGCCAACACCCTAACTTCCTGAGCCACTAGGGCACACCGGGATCCGTGCGTTTTGCCGCATTTGGGTCAAGTTACCTGCCCAGCCCACTACATCATATGGAATCCACAAATTACGGTATAGTTAGCTGACTGCCCGGGGAGGTTTTCCTAAATAACAAATCTAGAATTCACCAGATGGGTCATCAGGCTCACTTTATTAATGGATGTTCTGAATAATTCATCTTGCGGGACTGCAGGGCTAGTCTTGCCCAAATGTGGTTAGCCTCACGGCTCTAGGTGGGGCTTCGTAGATCGAGTGACCAGAGCGTTGGTTGTACTCAACCTTTGCTCTAATCGTCGTGGGTTCGAGGCCACCGCGTTTTTCACAATTGGGGTAAAGTGAATTCTCTACCTGTCTTGTTTTCGGCGTGGATAATTGCCCTGGTTGCTGAGAGGCTAGACTCACGACTCCTTGTAGGCAGCCACTTATGATAATTCGTCATATCGTCCTACGGCCGGCTTATGTGTTCGTGTGGGCGCGATCTAATCACGTGTTCAGTTCGACTTACGCAGTTACAAGGACGATTTGGGTATGGGAGATACGGTACACGGCGCCTGACTTTTCCGTCAGATTTAATCGGTCTTTGATTTTCGTGACCTTGCTTTGCATGCTAGCTCTTACCCAGTGGGCAATCCCAACACCTGGTCCCTTGGTCTCGCCTTTGAGGTCATTGATGTATGACGGAACATGCCATACCATTGGCACTGTTTCTGGATGGGTCCTCCGGGGGCGAACACGTAGGCATCGGCTTATGAACGCCTTCGGATAGCCGTTCCGCGTAAATTGGTCGCGGAGATATCGGGCCTCATCTATTTTTTTTCACGGTTGCTACAAGGTCTCTGAGTCCGTTTGAAGAGTGTTTTTACACAGTTGCGTTTGTGAGCCACCGGACAACCGCTGCTCCTTCCTCCCTCGTGAATCGTACACCCGGGACAATTGAGTTGAGCAGGTTTTGAAAATTCTGCCACTTGCGGACGATAACGTGTCGTCAACGTAACGAAGGCAAAGGATTGGCTCCTGTTAGGTAAGACAGTCAATTCTAACTTCCATGCGCCCAGTTCCGCCATTAAAGCTGAGGTTGGGGGGGGGGGGGGTTTGGGGGGAGGTCCAACTAGAGTTCTCTTGACCTGCTCATGAGTTTCGCCTGCAAAGTTGAAGCAAACTTTCTGAGGGAAATTTGAACAGCCTCATCAGATGCCCGTTTTTAACCTACTTTTGAGCTCCCGGTAGAGGGCCCTGCATTTTTTTCACCTATCCCACACCCGCTTGTGCAGTCTTTGAAAGCCGGGGGGCATGCATCCAGTCGACCCGCAGTAGAGTGACTTATACTTCTACCGTCATTCCAGCCCACCCTCAAAGTTTATCCGTGCGCCTGTGCTCGTAATTTTTTGCTTCACGCATCGCTTCCTTCCTCCCATTCCACACACTTGCCGATAGGGAGGGGAGGGAGTGGCCGCAGGGAGGAAACGTGTATTATGCGTGCCTCCTCCTCCTCCTCCTCCTCCTCCTCCTCCTCCTCCTCCTCATCATCATCATCATCATTATCATAATCCCCTCGCCACAGTCATCATTATCATCGGCAACATCAGCAGAGGGCCCAGCCTTGACGTTCTGTTAAATCAGCCGCCTCTTTCAACGCTTGCTGAAAGGTGTCACATAGGGTTGAGGAGGAGGCTGGCCTTGGGTCCCGTCGTATGGAGGGAGGCTTTTTAGCTCTGTGAGAAGGATCTGCCTTAAATCTCAATTCTGTACGACGCTCTCATTCTGACGAGTGATGGCCGCATTCCGCAGGTCTCATTAATACATCTTTGTTTCAAGAGAAGGTGGACTGTGAGAACTCCTGGTGCGTTTTCTGCTAATCAAGTTATAGCGGTTGGCGGAGGTTGCTTAAACGTGCTGACTGGGGCACAGCGTTTTCTGCTAGCTTCGCAGGTTTCGATTTTTGTAGCTAGGACCTTAGCAAGCACACGAGATGGAGAGGACGAACAAATATGGATGCAAGAGTCAGAACGAGAATACCCTATAACAGGGCTTAATTCATCTTTCAATTGGCGTACTGGGATTAAAAGGCGAAATAGGAAAGTAGTAGATAAGATGGAATTTAGCCAAGGGCTTATACTAGCAGGACATCGATTAGTCGCCTAGTGCGCTTATCAGCCTGTTTAGATTGCTTCCAACGAGACAGTTTCCAGCTACACCCACCCTCAATTAATTCGACTTTGGACACAATCGATGCCTGCTTCTGTGAAAAGGAGAAGAATGTGATTTTCACCACCGTTTGAATTACTACTAAACTGACTGCCAGATCCAGACTGGCTAGTCCCCTTTAATGTTTGTTGAGACATGTCGTTGAAGGTGAACGCGTTTAGTCCTCATAGATCAGTTCGGCCGTAGCGAAGGACGAGGTCCGCCATGTTTCTTACAGATTGTCGGACACAGGACGCAGACTGGCGCTTGATTTGGTTTATAGTAATAGCAGAATTACACGGCATAGGCCGTACTCTCTCCCCCCTCACCCACCTAGGCCCGGTGACGAGACAAAGTCAGGGCGACTGTATGCGGTCCCAGCCACAGTGTTTGACAAAGGTGAACAGCCCGTCTACACGCGCTACACGCAACCCGATCCGCGCACAGTGTATCAGGCTTCCACGGGGCGAGGGGGAGGGTGGTGACTCGGCTCCCATTTGAGTAGGAGTGCCATGTAAACCCCCAATATAACAGTTCTTTACATAGGAATGTGCTGAAAGATCATCATAGTCCGATCCCACAGTTTTTATGGCTTCGCCGTCCTTAACGGTCGGGAAAAGAGGAGAAGGATGAAATAAGTCTAAGCTCTCAAGAAATCCCAAATAAGCCAGAAACTGACCCGTGGGAATCAACCAAACTACCCAATCAAAGCTGATCGGCCTTCAGAAAAAGCGGCAGGCGAAGGAATTACTGAAATTAGCCTGCATTTAGTTGGAAATGGGAGGGCAGAAATACCGAAGACTCAGAAAGTTGTTTCGAATGAGTAAATTTATGGTAGCAAATACTGCAAGTTTATGCGGACTACCATATGAATAAAATAAAATGAGCACAGCAACACCAAAAGCCCTCTCAGATAATTCTCGAATTTAATATCCCTCGAAGCTGCAGCATGGCAGTCACCTAAATACTTGATGTTTGGCGAGGTTTTTTTGGAATAATTAGCAGGATTGGGAGTCAGATGTTTTATTTTTACATTGTTTGCAATGCGATTGACCACAGTGAAGAGGGTCGTGCTTTATTTTTCTACTGGCAAGGCCGCAGAAATAGTTTTCATGAGGTCATATGCTGAGTGGCCTGTCAGTAAATAACAAACTCTAATTCAACTAGAAAATTCAGTCATATGCATTAAATGGACTTTCTTGCCTTGTGCTTTCTGGTGACGAATATTTTACGGCTTCCAGTGTTCTCAGTCGGAAAAAGTGGTTTCCCCGTCTACAGTAAAGTTGCTAAATCATGATTTGTGCCGGAATTTACGAAATACTTTTAATTATTCCAAAACCGGCACAAACGGGTGAGCCAAAACTGCAAATTAATAATAAGCGACTTTAAGTCAATTGAAAACATACGACACATTAAAAGCAATATTATGTTGTTTGAAAATAATCATTTTTTTGAAAAGCCAAAATCCTGAAAACGTCAAAAATCGTCGTAACTGAGCAGCTTACGTTTTGGATGTGCAGAAAGTCTATGCAAAAAAACTGAGGTAAATAAAAAAGCATAAGTAGAATAACGTTTGGAAATTGTCCATCAGTTAATTTCGCATTTAAGTGTTTTCTAGGATTTAGTGTGATGTCAAGTATGACAGTTAGACAACAGCCTATAATTTGATTATAGATTACAAAACGGTCTCATGAAAATTGGCTGTATTTTTTCCTCCGTTGGAAATGCAATTGATCAAGGCAATCAGGAATCCGCTTGACTTCATCGGTAGAGACATCTCAGCAATAAACGTTTCCGTAGAATCGTATGTTGATAGGCCAGTCGGTGACTAATAAATTTGAATTTCCGCAATCGCATGCACAACATTTTTGTGCATATTAGTAAGAACCTCCATTCCGTAAAATTTCTTTAGTTTTTTCTTGTGCTAGAGTGCGTCGATTTTCAGATCATTTTTGAAATATCAGTGAATATATCACGGTTTCCAGTGTTTTTTGATCGACCTCCCATAAACGGAGATTCTATGCCAAGATATTTCTTGAAGGCGTCTACTGAAGTGGCGAGTGCTTGGACATTTAGGTCATATTTGTTGACTCACCTAAACATGAAACCTCATCGTCGATAAAAATGAGCGCAGACCACGAAAGTCGACAATGAATACACTTTATACCATGTGAAAAACCGTCTTTAATAAGCAGGATGGTATTACTGACAAAGACAAGGGAGACTGGAATGGCCATTTCTGGCTTATTAACCGTCGCCAGCCAGTCATACCCAATCCCAGTCCCCCTTGTCTTTATCGGTAATACCATTCCGCCTATATCATGCTCCACTGTGTGGCTGCTGGTTGAGCTCAAGAAAGAGCCCGTAAGGCACAACGACCGGTGAGCTCCCTTCTATCAATGAATATGCTCTGGACCAAGTGAAAACTATCAAGAAGTATTTCGCTGGCGAATGTCTGTATACTTTACCTTTTTCAAGACCAACTAAGGGTTGGAACATTTTGTCGGCTTTTTCTCTTCCCTGCGAGGTAGTGATTATTTTTTTCTGCACACGGAAGAACCCACTTTTCTCTTTATACTAGAGCCATTTTCGCTAAATTTGTTAACTCCGTTCTGCGATTATAAATGCACAGTAGTGCGGTTATATAAATACTAAGATATTGCTAAAACTGTTAATTTTCTGTGCGTTCCATTTCTAAGTTACACATTAGTAGAAACTACACCATATGCTTAAAGTTAACGTGACCACTTGGTGGCGAGCATTTGCGAAGGGCAGGAAAATATCGAGACGTTTAAACAAAGAATTGCCTATAGGTGTTAGTACTGAGTTTTGGAGGCATGAAACCACATAGATCTGGAAACCTGGTTTTTTGAAAGCTAAAAAACGTCTGGTCTTCTACAAATAACCTTGCTTACACCCTGCTTCATCCGATTTACGTGGAGAAAAAAAATCAATTTCTAAGCGCAGGAAGTTCCGTTGGGTAAAACTCTCGAGCTTAAGTTACTCTCCTCGGCAACGGTATAGAGAAGGACCCCACTTACCTGCCAGTAGATTGTGGATCGTGGCATACTTGATTTATGGTAACGAGAATTTTATGGGTGGGACAGCACGCTAGACAGTAAGTTGACAAAATGAGATAAAACACAGAAATTGCCTGGATTTATGCCGAAAGTCTTATCCTACGCTATTGTACGAGAACAGAAATCAGAGTAGTAATTAAACAATAAACAAAAAGCAAATTTCACAAAATAACAGATTTCGAGTTAAGGTGTGAGGTCGTGGGAAGAAATCATTGTTGGCAGTGTAATTTCTGCAACAGTCTGCAAATGTATGTCAAGATAGAACCCCATATGACACGATCCACAGTCTACTGGCAGGTAAGTGGGGTCCTTCTCTATACCGTTGCCCTCTCCTCTAATAGAAAAACACGCACGAATTCAGAAACTTAGTTAAGACAACTATTAGCGCAGGAAACTAACGAATGCAAGGTTACATAGATTTCCGTTCACATTTGTAAACATTTTCGCTGATTAAATTATCCATAAAAACGTTCTACAAGCAAAAAGAACATTTTTCGGAACGAGTTAGACGCATAACTAAAATGTGCACCATTTTAGGATAACGATAGGGTGTAGGACCTCCAAGTAGATGGCAATTCCAAAATATACCATAAAATTCTGTGTGACTGTAAACATTACATATTCTTCATCGTTCCCATTGTATGAAATTTCCTTTCCTTCCTGACTAAATGTAAACTTACCGGCGGCGCTTTATTCAAAGTCCGCTATTTTTGGAAATTGTCTTTTGCTTATTTTTTTAGTTATCGCGCTCATTTCCTTTTCCAAATGAATATACTCTAAGATTTTCGGTAGAAATTTATTTATTTTCTGTATCCTCTTGTTCTCCGTCCCGTGTGTTT
The DNA here is from genome assembly GCA_902702965.1 of Spirometra erinaceieuropaei. NCBI lineage: Eukaryota > Metazoa > Platyhelminthes > Cestoda > Diphyllobothriidea > Diphyllobothriidae > Spirometra > Spirometra erinaceieuropaei. The sequence continues at coordinate 127,949 of CACRXP010001022.1, forward strand.
CCCCACCCATAAAACCCCTTCACCACCAACGTATGACACGCTCCACAGGCTAGCTCAAGTTAGTTGAGGGTCCTACACCCTATTGTTGCCCATTTTAGGCGCCTCAACTTAATCGTTTCGTTTTTCGTTATCACGACCCATGATTTAGGCTATATACTGTATGTCTGTTTAAAGTTTCAAATTAACATCGTTCACGAGGGGTTTCGTCCATCCAGCGTGTCGCCAGAAGTCGTTTTTTGGAGGGATGTTGGTTTGGGTCGCATTTGTAGGCACGCCTAAACGTGAAACCTCACAATCTCCAATGGGTATGCTTTTTATTAAATGCAAAGCCTCCAATACTTAGCCGATGAATGCCCACCACCTTTATCGTCCTCCGAAGTAAAACTGAAAAAAATTAAACCAAGTTGCCCGTTATTCACGATCTTAAAAAGCGTCGCAATTAAAAGCTTCTTTTAAACCGAAAGATACTCTTTATTTGGACATAAAATTTGAATAAGACGTATTCTTCTATCAAATGAGTACAAGAAAGATATTTCTGCGTACGTTTTCGATGAAATATAATTAGGTTTCTTAAGGGTATGGAAACCAATGAGAAAATAATTATATTTTTCTGAAAATGACTTGCTTACTCACACCTTGCCTCAACTAGTTTACGCGCAGTGAAAAATCGAGTTTTATATTGGTACAGGGGTTTTGATAAAACTATCTAATCCAAATTAATGCCCTCCGTCAGAGAAGTTCATGCAGATATGTAAGCGAGGTTTACGGTACTTATAAACATAGATATACGCTTTTATAAGAAGAAATATCCACATTATATTGTTTTCCCGTATCAAAGTTCCTTAGAAGCACTTATTTGGCCAATCCAACACTTAAAATACGGGCAAAAGTGACCACGCATTCCGTGGGTTCTGACACCCTTTCGCATGCGACAGAACCTGCATGATGGCGTTTAGCCCTTGAAGAAATGCTGGCTATTTCTCTAAAACATGCATCCGGTTGAGTCAAGCATCAGTCGGTATATTTATTTAGACTTCCAGCACAAAAATCTTAGGGTCACATGGACGCGGACTACAGTTATTGCGAACGGGCTGCGTGCCCATGTACATAAATGAAAGAGCGGGCTTAAGGACCACGCCTTTAGTGTCCTGACCTTTCAGACATAGACAAGTTTTCCTCGTTGGAGGTGATCGTTGTGCGCTTCTCACAGTTTTTAAAAGTGGCGGTCATTGTAGTGTGGCGGTCTCCGCGGCAGAGTGAGGCGGCGTCTACCTCTTGTTGATCCGTCTGGGGTCGGTGTTTGGGCGTTAGCAACGTCTGCAATGACCTTGTCTGACGCCTCTCTGGGTCGTCCTTACCCCTGTCCGTCCGAGGGGCAGATGTTTTGTCAGTGTTTACGGGTTGTGACACGTCTTAGGTCGTGTCGGGCTTAAACTCTTTGCCTGGGATCGTATTTGGCCCATGTTTCCACCTAGGTGTCCGTTCAGCTACGTCCGGAGGACTTGGCAGGTTGCAAAATGTGTCCGCAGGCCAGGAGTCGATGGTTCCTGTGGCCATGCGGTCATTCCCTCCTTATGCAGGTGGTTTCGCATTAAATTCTGGGGGACACCTAATCCCGTGTCATGACCCTAACCCCCCCCCCCCCAATTAAACGTTAGGTCACCTATAATACGAGAGGGTGGGGGAAAGAGGGGTATCTGCATCGCATATCGCCTTTCGGCGTCCTGAAATGCGAACATGTATCTAGAATTTGCGCAGTATTCGTCACCCGAGACAGTTGGTCCAAGTTAGCAAACGTAAGATATCCGGGTAGATAATCCGAAGAAAGGGAAGTGCTCACCGGATCGAGGGAATTGCTTGGCTGACGTTTCGAAGAGCTTTGGCAGCCCTCCATTATCAAAGCGTCTAATGCAGGCATCTAGACCTTCCTGCGGCCTATAGAGTCCTACGTCACTACATACGTCGTGACGAGGACAAGACAGTCATACGGAGCTTGAGAATACTGAGCAAACACGGCCTGTCGGCTAATTCACCCAAAAGTGAGACACAAACGCAACTAACCCCAATTGGGGTGACGACACACAATACAGGAGGCCACCAACACTCACAAACGACGACCGGTAGGCCATGGCAGCGAAAGAAGAGCAAAGAACCGTTCAGCCCAAGGCCAACTAATCCGACTGTCTATTCAAAATTCTGATCGATTTTTGCACTAGACGCTTTCATGATGGAGAGCCACCCAAGCCGCTCGAAACGTCAGCCAAACAATTCCCTCGATCCGGTGAACACTCCCCTTTACAAAGTTGGTCCATCGTCACTGCGGGTCTCTAGCCGTCTGTCAGTCTCTCAAATATAAATAATCAGCTGCGATTTCTTTGTTCTGTGAGTTCTGTACCTGTCCGTAAAACGCCCTGCCATCAAAGAGAGTCTTGTCTGTTCATTACAATGGTTGTGTGTTCTTCCTCAACCGGGAGGATGATAATTTTCTTATCCGTCCTCAGTTCTCATGTAGTCTCTTCATTTTTCAAAGCACCGGAGAAGTGTCACTTCCTCCGTTGATGCCGTTATCTCTGAAAACGTACACCTGTACGAATCAAAAGCATAGAACAATGAACGAATCGCAGATACTATAAAACTAAGATAAATCATAATTGTATATACGAAAGTTAGAAACGACCTATTTTCCCACTTTTCTCAACCCCTTGCAAACGAGCCATTAAAGAATGTTTTAAGAATATATATATATATATATATGAGATGGAGCCGACAAAGACAAGGGAACCGGAATGGCCATTTCTGGCTTATTAGCCGTCATCAGCCAGTCATACCCAACCCCAAGTGTGGATCACTTGAGATTGGAACCCGGGATCTTTGGTCATGGAGTTTGACGCTCTACCATTGAGCCACGGGCCCATTGTCCTGTCGGTTGTGATCGGTATATATATATATATATATATGCCAAACTGGCCTCGCAAGCGTCGCCCCCCCTTACCCGTCGTATGCATGTCTTGCAATTCAAACAGTTACTTCAGGTCTTACATTTGAATCCCCTTTTTCCTTCCAGATGAGCGTCGCCTCCACTGCTACGGCAACAACGAATGCTCTGCACATGAAACCCAAGTTTAAGGCCCTGAACCTCACCTCCCAGGCTACGACGCATTTCGTGAAGGACGCTCGTCAGTCTCCGACAATCGGGCAGACTCCGAAACGTCTGGCTGCAACGGCTGCCGCGTTGGCCGAGGAGGCGGCCAACACTGAGGCTGTCCCATTCTCCTCTGGTGAGTCGGGAGGCAAGTCCGCCGCCAAACGAAGTCGCCCGACCTTCCCGCCGGAACTGAACGGGGCCACCGCTACCACTACCACCACCACCACCACTACCGTTACCACCACAGCAACCACTGCCTTCCCCGTTGTCGATTGCGGCGCCATCGGTCCTGGCAGCGGTGAGATCGCTACCAGCGCCAGCGTCGGCGGGGGTATGATGGAGGGCGGCTCCACAGAAGTCCCTGAGGAGCTTATAAGTCTGCTCTCTTCCTCCTCCTCTTCTACCTGCCGGGATGAAGCAGACCACATGGCTTTCCTGCGAAGTTGTAAGCGTGAGCCTCCCACCGGCATATCCTTTCATGCTGACGGGAAGTTATCCTCACTGGCTCAGGTGCAACACCGGGTCTCGCCTACAACGGCCTTGGCTGTTAACTGGCAGTCTGTCGGTGGTCTCCAGCAGCGATCTGTGCAACCGGCGCCCTCATTGGCACCACCGCCGCCGCCGCCACCACCACAACCAGCACCTGCAGCCGTTCCCACCAACGTCAACGTTGAAGAGGGAAGTGAGAAGTCCGCCGAGAGCAGTCGGAGGAAGTGTAAGGATGAGGCGGTAAGTCTGAGTTCATTGAGACAGTCAAACCTAACACTGCTGATTAATTTGAGTTATTTGCTCGTGTTACGGGAATCCGCAGTCCTCCTCATGTTTTGTCTCATTTCATTCCGTAGGTAAGAAGCGCCCGTAAACGCAAATTGTCCAAAGATCGAGTGTTAGGCTACATGTTTACGAATGAACCAGAATCACCAGTGCTATTCATTTGCCCTTACCTCTGTGCCATTATGCAAATTTGGCCTGAATCACATTAGAGTTTCATTCTGAGTTTACGTTTTTGTCATGATAGATTGAGGTGCATTTACTCACTCACTCTCCGTGTCGCTTTTTGTAATTTCCTTTTCGCACCCACCCTTTGGCATTGACCGTGTCTACTTATTTCCCTCCTAAGTCCAACTTCTTTTTCTCGTTCCGTATATGCCATCTGGTTAAACAAGGGCGTAGACCAGATTTAGTCTGTCGCCATCGTATTCTATTCCATCCCCCCCCCGTCCCCTTCCCTTCGCTACCCAAGCAGGGGGAACTGAATGCTTGTCTGTAACGCTCCCAGTAACCGCCATGCTGTCAGGCGCTAATATTTCATTGGTTGACGCATGGTTTGGCCCATGCGTAAGCCAAGTCGCGTATACGTCTGCGCGTATGTGTCGCGAGAGCGCTGATTGGTCGAATGACGCGTGTGTCCCGTTTGGACTTCGTCCGGCCGCTGTTTTATGCGTCTTCAGTGGCCTTGATGGTGACGCAAGAGCAGGAGCGCGTACGTACGCACGCACGCATGCACGTCTACCGGTGGACGCTTTCCTCGCCGTTCGGGACTACGCCCCTCTCCCACGTTTGGACCCAGGACGCGAAAGACGCCCGTGCGCGAATGACCAGCCTCGTCCCTATTGCTTGCCCGCGCAGGCCTGGGCGATGGCGTAGACCACGGTCGATGAGTCAGGGCACGGTGACTGCCGCTAGGCTTGCGCAACGGCGCGCCAAACGCATGCCTCTTGCAGTCGCTCTGGCCATCTGTTCCACGCACGCACACACACAGGCGTGACTATGGCGGTTGTAAGGTCAGTCATCAGGCTTTGCTGTCAAACAAATCGCGCGACTTAAAATCGGGGCATTACGAGCCTCGGAATTTTGGGGGGCAGGCTCAGGCTTTTATGAAAACGTGGAGTTTCCGGGGCACGCCAACTACGGCGAAACACTCGAGTACAGGTTAATGTGCCCTCGAAACTGACAGTACTGTAGTTTAATAAGTGAGGGCGTTCACGGGCCTACTCCCGAGCCAGGTACGATTCAAAATTAGGATGATTGTTTCACCTTTGCGTTGCGGGTGTATAGGGGAACTGTGGCGCACTCGTCTCGACAATGGGTCTCCCGTCGTTCCCCCTCTGGTTTCGGGTCAGAACAGCGGACCGTTTACGGGTTAATTCAAGTCAAATACTGACGCCTGTGTGCGGGAGGATAAATCGAAATGCTATGTGGTAGCAATACTAGTGGTAACAGTAGTAGCAGCGGCAGTAGTAGCAGTAGTGGCAGCAGCTGTACAAGTGGTAGCAGTAGCAGTAGTAATAGCAATAGTAGTAGTAGTAGTAATGGCAGTAGTAATGAAGGTAGCAACAGTCATAGTAGCAGCAATAATAACGACAACGCAGTATTCGTAGCGCCGTCGGTATTCGTATCAACAGAACTCGCATTTATACCACAGTAGGTGTGCTAACACATGAAATGTCAACCGAAATTCTGAAATTCGTTTTCGTTTAGAAAAGATTACTTTAGTAGAGTTGTAAAATTAATCATCATGCAGCATAATTCTATAATAGTTCAGTTACCTCGGGATGCCGGCTTTCGAACGAACTTCTTTCCGGCCTCATGCAAAAACCACGCCCTGTAAAAAATGACCACTTAAGGAGCATGTATTTTTCTCATTGATCTTCGATGCCCTTAAAAATTCAATTATATTTCATGGAAAACGTGCATAAAAATGTTCATTCTTTTGCTCATTCGGTAGAAAATTGCGTCTTCTTCCAATTTTATACTTGAAGAAAGGGTATTGTTCGGTTTCAAAAAGTTTCTAATTATGTGAATTTTTAATACCGTGAAATGTCCGTTCACAAAACATCGTGTCTCTGCATTTACTAATGTGGCTTGTAAAGTTTACAATATGGCTCAAATCCACCGCTAAATTTTACGAACACCATATCGTCTCCTCTGAATACCGCAGAGAAATCTACGGTTTTCCTTACGCATAAAATATATGGCCTGTAGTTTGAAAACTCTGAATGCAGGTGTAACGGCAGGCCGGATTCAAAATTATTCGGAAATTGGAATAGTTTTTGAAAACCGAATTACACCCTTTCTTCGAGTATAAAACTGGAAGAGGATATAATTTTCTACCAACTGAATAAAATAAGGAATGTTTTTATGCACGTTTTCCATGAAATATAATTGAAATTTTAAGGACTTCGAAAATCGAGGAGAAAAAATCATGCTGCATGTTTTACAGAGTTTGGGTCTTGCATGCAGCCGGAAAGAAGTTCTTTCGAAAGCCGGCGTCCTGAGGTAACTGAACTACTACATAATAATGCTGCACGGTGATTAATTTTACAACCCTACTTAAGTAATCTTTTCGAAACGAAAACGCATTTCAGAATTTCGGTTGACATTTCATGAGTTAGCACACATACTGCAACGGGGATAAGTAACAGTAATGGAAATTTTCCAGCAACAATGGCATTAACGTTGACGCAAGTGGTTTGACTACTGATGCTATTAATATCAGTAGTTATTAACAGTAATAGTACTACCAGCTGTATCGCTGTTTGCATAACGTCGCCCTCAGAGCGGCACAATACATGGCATTGCATCTGGAATTAAGGAGGCTGCGCCGGGCTGAAGTCAAGCACCGTCCAGCTTTAGTTTGATTAGGTGATGCAGAATCTAAGGCGTCCCGCATAGTACGCAGCCGCCTCGTTCACCTGAAACACGGTTGAGGCGTTCAATCGCCTACGACTTGCATGTAATTTCGGACAGGGTAGATCAGATGCTCCCAGTCAGACTGCGTGCCGGTGAACCAGCAGAAGTTCGAGGCCGCCAGTAGATAGAAGCTTGATTAGGTACAGAATGGGAAAGTTGCGATCAGTAAACGGGGTGTGGAAGTGAGGTCCAGATGCGTGTACGCAGACGACCTCACCCACGATAGTAGCCAGCCAGAAACGCAGAGTCCACACACACACTAGATGCCATGAGGTTGAGTTCGCATCGTTTACATCTGACCAGTGGTGTTCTTGGCCTCAACTGGCAGGAGATGTGTGAAAAGTTTTAAAGATAAAGAGAATCTATAAATAGGAGCAACTTTATCAGCGACGCAGAAGTCTGCTGCGTATCTCATAAAGAACACTCTGGGACGCCCTTAGGCCGAAGCGCTAGCTCCCATGACCTCAGAATTATCAAGCATCTTTATTGCATGTCTGTCGTATGGAGGCGAAGCTGACCTCCTTTGGAAGTCGAAGACCAATAACTGGGTCAAAAGTTTGATGTCATATAGGGCACATAGCCCCATTTCCGCTTACTCAGGCCGGGCATAGTTGACCACTGGGACGGTGAGGGCGGGATCGAAATCATATTTTCTTTCCAGACTTATGTTTCAGATTCCCTTAGGGCGGCAAGCAACCTCTTCTCTTGGGATTTACGAGCACAATAAACGACTGCCAACTTGAGCTTACCAATGTGCTTTCCGCTATCAACTGGTAATGGCGATGACGACAATGATGATGATGATGATGATGATGATGATGATGATGATGATGATGATGACGACGACGACGACGGTGATGCTGATTATGACGACGATGATGATGATCACGATGGTAGTGGCGGTGGCGGTGGTGGTGGTGATGAAGCTGGTGATGATGATGGCATCGACGACCACGATGACGATGATGATGATGGCGATGCTGCTGCTGCTGCTGCTGCTGATGATGATGATGATGGTGGTGGTGGT
>CACRXP010001022.1:143622-158198 GCA_902702965.1 Spirometra erinaceieuropaei
CCGTTAGCAGCAGCAGTAGCGGCAGCATCGCCATCAGCCGTGGCAAAGCCGTTGTGCATGCCTCGTAGAGCGCAGGATAGTGACAAACGTGGCGACTGATTTAGTGTCAGTCCATGCACACTCGCATGTCAACTCAATGTAAACAGCTTAGGGCGCTGCGTCCTTGTATACCACAGGTACGAGCGATGACGTCGCTAGCATGCGTGATGTGGAAGGTGAACTGGAGGCACCGGTAAAGAATACACAGTGCGATTGTTGAAATGGCCTGACGGAGCCTGGCTTGTCGTAAGCTTACTCGGACAATGTTGGCAGTACGCGCGTGCGCATAACGTGTGAATGCTGCACATTAAGTCCGTAATTAGAGTTTGTGGTTATGTCTCAGTACCTCTTGACCTAGACTGTCCATCAGTTCGAGGGTCGAGCTCCATGTGGGTATACTTTCCCCAAGGTTGCGCATATTGCCTCAGTAAGGAATGGCCTGGGACGAGGAGAATTTCTGCGGCCAGTGACAAGACTAAAATCAATCGGACACCTAGAAGTAGCTAACTTGTACGAGCTTTTAATTAGCACTGGACCTTAATTTTGCCCATCAGTTCGCCGAATCTGACTGACGTGACCGCTCGCTGGTGGTTTCCCCGGAAACCTCGGAGCTGCGTATTCGGAGACATTTTAATTTATAGACAGAATGGTATTACCGACAAAGGCAAGGGAGACTGGAATGGCCATTTCTGGCTTATTAGCCGTCGTCAGCCAACCATACTCAAGCCCGAAGTGTGGAACACCCGAGCCTCGAACTTGCGACCTGTTGGTTTAGAATTCCATGCCTCTACCCACCTGGCCACGAGCCCGTTGCTCTGTCGGTTCGGGTTTTCGATCGATCGCTGTGCGGCTGCTGGTTGGGCTCGAGAGAGAGCTCTTAGGGCACAACGGAACGAGTGAGTTCCGTATGAACGATCGGTGAGCGCCCCCTACCATTTTAATTTATCCTCTCACACCTCATCGTGTTTCAATGTGCTGTCCTATCTTAGTCGTTCTCTTGAAGACCAGTTACCATTTGCGTCAGAATGATCGCTAACCACGTATATCGTCCCATCAGGTAGAGCAAATACTCTTCGTAAGAGTTAGTATTCGATTTCACCGTCGTTTATTGCAGTACAGCCCCGTCTGTTTACACAGGATATCATCAGGGACAACAGTCTTCAGCCTAACGACAGTACTACCCCGACATCCAGCCTAAAATTCTTCTCTTTCCTCTTTAACGTGCGTTGTAATTATTGTGGACAGAATGTGAACCCCATGACCCAAATTGTTAAACGCCGGCCTCCTTGACCAGCTGAACCGGCGTCCAAACCCTAGATCTTCCTCTTTTGCGGCTGTAGTGGTTCAACTGACGATGGCGTATGAGTCAGAAATGTCCCTTTCGGCAATAACTGCCCCCTAAGAAAGTTTCTAACAGCAACCGCACTGGCGGCTGTCGTCGGCGCGATGCTGTCAACTGGTTCACAGCGGAGCCCAAGCATTTCAAGTTTATCGTTTCTACTGTAGCGATTGCGAAGTTGGGTGTCTTGACTGAGAAACAAGGTACTCTTTTCCCAATTTATTCACTGACTCCAAGGTGCCCTAGATTTCATGCATATTTGTTTTGCAGTTAACTAGCTGCCCGGCTGTCAATACCGCATTCCGACACCAGCCACCAAGTTTCAGCTATGGTGTAAAACCGCAGGCCAATATGCCGACTTGCAGGGACCTGAAAAGGACGGATAGCCCAGTCACGAGCACGGACTGGTCGCCCATGGTTACGGCCAAACAAGAACCTCCTCCCCCCTGTGAACCGGCCTACGCTGAAGGCGACTCCTTGCCCCTCTCGATCCCCCCACCTCGTAGCGATGATAGCGGACTCTCCTTCGCTGCCGACGGTACAGTAACCCCTGTCACGACTGGGACACCCTCGACCCCCCAGTTTCCCCAATTCCCGATTGGATTTAGCTTGGTTGTTCTTTCCAGCCCAAATGCAACTAGCCTGAACTCTTCAATCGACCTGCCCGCCCTCACACAGCAGCTGACCTCAGCGCCGAAATCCTCCGTCATCCACGCCTTCTCCGATCAGCAGCAGCAGCCACTGCCGCCGCCGCTAATCAAACCGACTGTTAGTTCACAGCAAACACCATCAACCAGGCCTTCTACGCTGAGGCTGTCGGAGAGCAAGGACTTTGATCCCAACAATCAGAGTGAACTGCTCCTCGGTGACCAATCGCTGTGGCCCAACGGCAGCGCTGACCTCTCCGCCATAATCACACCCAGTGCAGAGCGCTGGCTAGTCAGGGACATCGGTTCTGGACTCATGTCGCCTCTCATGCCCAAGCAGAACCCTCCTGGACTGGTCTCCTTAAAGGTTGAAAACAGCAGCAGCAGCGGCAGTTCCGTCAGCTCCGGCAGCACTGTGGGCGCCTCGAAGTCCTTCATGCCTGAAGGAGGCAGTAGTTCTCCCATTGCCATTATACAGACCCTGGAAAGTCTCACCACTCCGAACAAGACCTTCCCCGGTTCTGGTGGGGGTGGTGCGGAGGAAGCGACTGCAGCAGCACCAGTGTCCGTCAAGTTGGCGAGCAACGTATCTAGATAGAGGATGCGCAGTTTCCTCCCCCCCCCCTCCCGTTTCCACGAGGACGAGTGTACAATTTGTCTTCTCGTTGGTTGCTGGACAGTGGACTTCGCCAGCTGTCCAGGGCGCGCCCCTCCCCTTGAGTAATGGAGGCCATCCTCACAAAACAGTGCTTGAGGTTTGCCATGAGTGAGCAGAGTATGACCCAATCGCGCAGATGTGCACGTGATATGTAAATAATTATACATATAGAAAGGCCGTATGCGTAGTTCGTTCGCAGCCATTAGTCGTTTCCGGATGCATAACAGACGTTATTGTCTTATGTTCTTTCCTTCTTTCATACTGTCCTACTTCTCTTCGCTCCGTTTTCAACCGACTTTCGCACACACACAAACTCTGAGCTTTCATTTTCTACGGCTTTCCAAAGGCCTGGCATCCACTGCACGCACAATACAGTCACTCTCACACACACAATATATATATATATATATATATTACCAGATGAATTTTGTGCACTTTTGGTCAGTCGTCATCCTGAGCACGGCCCGAGCTATTTTTGTTTTCAACCATCCCCCTCTACCTGAGCACATACACTGCAACCCGTGTTGGAGAGACCCGTCTTCTGCCTCCTCTACGCGATTGGGACGCTGTGTCGGCGGAGTCCACTACGCCATCGTACCCATCCTCGATGTTGTTAATATAGCCGACTGTTCTGCCGGGTCGTCCTGGGCACCACCCCACTAAATATAACTTGGCTCCTTTCTGTGATCAAAACGGTTCTGACAGTACGCACACCAGCTTTAGATACACACACACGTGATTTTCTTTCATTTTTGTCTCCGTCGCCGCAGTTCCATTAGCTGTGGCTGACTCACACTGTTCATATGTGTACGTGTAGTAGTCTGCATCACTCTGCGCACATGTTTAGAACTTTCCAATGAAGGAAAATGATTTTCCCCCACCCTCTTTCTCTCTCTCCTTGTTATTTCTACTATACTTGATAAAAATGCCATAAGAGATTCTTCAAGTTGATGTACAATCCACCCCTCCTCCCTCTCACCGCAACCAACACCCTTCGTTGGCGAAAACGACTACGACGACGACGACGGAGGCATTTATTTCCTCCCCTGCCTGCCGCTTGAATTATGATGCTTTCAAGCACTGGAACCTCCCTCCCCCCCCAAAAAAAGCTCAGTCAAATTATCTGCTAGAAGCCTCTCGACCCCGCAGCTCTAGTAAAGAAGTCTCACTTCCCTATTCTCGTCTGTTTACCAACCCTGTCTTTCACCTTGGACGAATGTGCGTACGATAATTACTCATAAAGTGTTTATAACTGCTGATATTTTGGGTGCCTTTTCTCCTTCGGTCGATCTGCCGCGTTTGACTCAGACGAGGAGTCTCCTGTCTGGTCTTTTGTTCCATTTGTGGGTTTAGGTGAGCAAAGTCTGGGGGTTCGGCGGTGGCAATCAGAAAAGACCCGATCTCTGGGACAGGGCTGATAACAGTTCGACATGTCGGACAACCGCGTACATTGGTAAGGCGTGTGTCTTGTTGGTCCAAAGCTATGGGCAATCGGCTGACGAATGGGCGTGAGAGAGAGAGAGAGAGAGAGAGAGAGAGAGACGGCTACTGGGGAATCCATTCCTACCAGCACATTCCTCTCTGCATTAAATCTGACGCGTTTGAGTCTATCACTGTGCTCTAAGAGTTTTGGTTGGTTGAGAGGCTGGGAGTCGGGGCCCAGTGGCTTCTCACAAATGTGGCCTTTATAGCATCTGCATTAGTTTGGTCGTGTGTGACGCGTTATCAGACACTGCGCGCACACCCATATCCGGTTGCCTATGGATTACCCCTATCTGATACTGCCTCTGATGATGGATTCGAGCGTGAATCCGAAACGTCAGGCAAGTAAAGCTCACATTCCAGTGATTGCGTCTACTTTTCGTAAACTACTCCCTGGAACTCGCATCCTGGCTTGCATCGACAGGGGTGTGACTGTCGCCAAGCGCCTCCAGACCAGTGAACAAAATCCAGGCCTAGGACTTGGTGGCCAGTAGAAGAGTAAACTGTGAGTACAGTGCCGAAAGTATGTACCATGGCGCGTGCAGGCTGACCGCTTTCGCGTCCTCACCATATGATGGCTCGTGCGTCTGGGACGTCGAGAGGCGCAAGGACGCCGCTTTCCTCGGGGTGATCTGGTGCCAGTATAGCTGATATAATCTTATCACGGACGACGCGACTGCGACGTGCATGCAGATGCAAACATGAAGAAATGGCTGCTGACCACCTAGGTCGGTTAACCCGTGCCCGCCTGCACCTAAGGCAAGCCGCCGGTAATACTGTCATTTGCCAATAGAAGCGAAGAGCCGAGTCCCAGGAAGTAGTCTTGAAGAAGGAGACACGATCGCCGGGACAAGAGCTTTATTAGCCTGACGTTTCGGATTCCTACTCGAATCCATCATCAGAGACAAAAGAGCAGAAACGGGTGGTTGTTGCACAAGGGGCTGCGGTATTTATAGGATGCAGCAGCCATGCTACCGCATGCCTATGAACGTTCACGGCCTCCCCCTTCATCCGGGATTGTCACACTTGGGGTGATCATTGCTTGATGGCCGACATTCGAGTCGATAATTGCCGCAATTTCATCACGTGCGTTGGATGTTGGCGTGATGATTGCTCGACCATCTGATGCGTTGACCCGGGATTCGAGTAGGAATCCGAAACGTCAGGCTAATAAAGCTCTTGTCCCGGCGATCGTGTCTCCTTCTTCAATACTGTCATTTTTTGGAAGAAATATCGATCGTCTGGGGGGAGGGGGAGGGCAGTGATAGACTATGCTTCTGAAATTTCTCCTCGGGAGCAATCATCAGGCCACAAGGGCAAGAGTAAGCGCCGACTTATACAGTAGCCATCCATTAGTCGCGGGGGGGAACCTTCACGAGAACCCTGCACGTCAGAATGCGATGCGCTACAACTCTAGACGACCAGAGGACAGCAAGGCCTATCAGTTTAGATCAAGGTGGGCCGGGGGAGGGGGCGGTAGACGCTGCGCAAGTCTGCTCCACTATGAACTACCTTACGCCCATGCAATCGGGGCTGCGCGCATCCTCTGAGGCATACAGTGGACGTCGTCGTTTGCTACGATTGAACTGTCACGCACTGAACGGCAAAATCGAGCAGAACTTTATTGGGCGCTGTACTTAGCCAACTTGTTTTCCATCTCTGTCACCTGATTGGTTTGCTGGCGGTGGGGTGACTTCCATATGGATTTCAGCTTCCCGTCGACCATTAGCACAGAATAGACGGTAGGCACAGCTTCCCGAAACATCGTACTTCTGGTACTACCGTTATGGATTCCAGACTCCGTGGACTTTCTGCTATTCAGAACATCCGAATTATCATTTTGACAGAAGTGGAAAACTCGGGCAACCGAAGAGTCGGCTCTCGATTCTAATTTGTCCTCAACTCCAATACCTTCGTAAGGTTTGTTGGTGTCGATAGGTTCTGTCTTCATTGTGATACATGGAAACAATTAAATAAATTGATTGCAGTTACAAGAAAATGAATTACCCAGAGTCCGTCAGACAATCGGAATAAAACCCCATGGACGTCGTCCCTCTGCGACTGGTTTTCGACTTTACGTCGTACCACCTCTGATAATGTGATATGGGAAAGGCAGCTTGAACGACATTTATCTTTCATTGTTCCTAGATGACGTCACGAAGTCGTTTACTTTTTTCCCTTCATACGGTCGTTCTGTTGTTAATTACGCCGCCTGGAAGCTTGGTATTCAAAGTTACATCGGGCGGCGCAATTCATGAAACACTAACCGCAATCCCGAGAGGGATTTCGGTAGGGAAGCATTACATACAGTAGGTGTGTGTGGTAAAAATGCATAAAAATATTCATTCTTTTGCTCATTCGGTAAAATCTGACGTCTTCTTCCAATTCTATACTCAAAGGAGGAGTATAGTTCGGTTTTCAAGAACATTTCTAATTCCTGAATAATTTTGAATCTGACCTGCCGTTACACTTGCATTCAGGATTTCGAAACTCAAGTCACATATATTCCGCGCACGGGAAACCGCATATTTCTCTACGGTAGTAAGAGGAGACCATATGGAGGTCATAAAAGTTAGCAGTGAATTTGAGCCGTATTGTAAACTTCACAAGCCACATTATCGAATGTAGGAACACGATCTTTTATGAGCGGACATTTCACAGTATTAGAAATCGCATAATTAGCAACTTTTTAAAAGATGAATTATACCCTTCCTTCGAGTATAAAGTTAGAAGAGAACGTAAGTTTCTACCCAATGAATGAAAGAATGAATGTTTTGATGCATTTTTTACATGGAATATAATTAAATTTTTAAGGGCGTCGAAAATCAATTAGAAAAGTCCATGATACTTAAGTAGCCATTTTTTGCAGAGACTGGGTTTTCCGTGCGGCCGAAAAGAAGTTCGTTCAGAAGCTGGCATCCCGAGGTAACTGAATTATTATAGAATTATGCTGCATGATGATTAATGTTACAACCCTACTTAAGTAATGTTTTCGAAACGAAAACGCATTGCAGAATTTCGCTTAACATTTCATGAGTTAGCATACCTGTAGGTGGGGTTGTGTTAGTAATTATCATGCAACATAGTCCCAAGTTATTGTAGTTACGTAGGGATGTCGACTGTTGTACACGCGCCTCTCCGGTCACCTTCAAAATCGCGTCCTGTATTTCCGTTGATTATCGGTAATCATGTAAGTTCGAGCATGTTCTGCAGACAGTAGGCAAAAATATCCTTATACCAGTTTCAAAGCCGATTACTTCCTCCGACGGTTTTCTCAAAGAAACATCATCTCAGAAATTTTTACAAAAGTTTATTTTCCCGGCAATTTGAAAATTTTATTTTCTTCTGGACGTCCGAAAGTAATTTCGATGTGCGCTTTCGGAATGAGCGTTATTATTCCCTTCATAGACCCAAGATCAGATATCCAGTCAAAATTGGAGCGTATGTGAAGCAGCTGTCGCCCTGGAAATTGGCTTTGGAAACATGACGAAATTCGAGCGAAAGTCGATGAAGCTTCCAAATTGTGAATTCTCAAAAGCGCAAGACTGCTCTCTTCAAAAACGTCACATCTTTAGTGAAATTGATTTCCTACAAAAAGAGTCCCTTCTAGAGTAGTGTTTGAGAACCGCGGAGACAACGCTTTACCAACAAAAACACATGGTGACATAGAGTAGGTGGACTAACTCATTAAATGTCAAACGAAATTCCAAAATGCGTTTTCGTTTCGAAAAGATTAATTTAGTAGGATTTTAAAATTAATTACTATGTATCATAATTCTGTAATACTTCGGTCACATCAGGATGCTGGTTTTCGAACGAAATTCTCTCCAGCAGCATACAAAAACTATACTCTGTAAAAAAGGACTGCTTAAGATGCATGCTTTTTCTCATTAATTTTCGCTGCCCTTAAAAACTTAATTATATTTCATGGAAAACATGCATAAAATATTCATTCTTTTGCTCCTTTGTTACAAAATTACGTCTTCTTCCAATTTTATACTCAAAGAAAGGGTATAGTTTGGTTTTCAAAAACTTTTCCAATTCCCGAATAATTATGAATCCGACCTGCCCTTACACTTACATTCAGGGTTTCGAAACTACAAGCCATATATTTTCCGTGTACGGAAAACCATACATCTCTTTACGGTATTAAGAGGGGACCGTATGGGATTTATAAAATTAAGCAGTGTATTTGATCTATATTGTTAAGTTTACCAGCCACATTGGAAAATGCAGAGACATGACGTTTTATGAACGGTCATTTCACTGTATTAAAAAAAACATCACAATAAGAAACTGTTGGAAAACCGAATTCTGCCCCTCCTTTGGGTATAAAACTGGAGGAAGACTTATTTTTCTACCGAATGAGCGGAAGGAATAATATTTTTATGCATGTTTTCCATGAAATATAATTGGACTTTTGGTGGCATCGAAAATCAATGAGAAAAATACATGCTACTTAAGTAGCAATTTGTTGCAACGTATAGTTTTTGTGTGCAGCCGAAAGGAAGTCCGTTCGAAAGCCAGCGTCCTGAGGTAACTGAAGTATTATAGAATTACGCGGTAGACTGATTGGTTTTACAATTCTACCTGATTAATCTTTTCGAAACGAAAGCGCATTTGGGAACTTAGGTCAATATTTTATGAGTTAGCACACGTACTACAATTATGTCAGGGGCAGGGTTAAACAGTGTTAGAACATGCTGTAGCATTGTCAGTGGTAATTTGCACCTTAAAAATAAACTCAGGTCTCATGGATACAATAAACTCTTCTTGGTATCTTCTGCCTTCTGTTAATCGAACTTGGCACGTTGAGTATGGCGCTCTGAGAACACTCACTTCTTAGACGCTATAGGGAGCATGTACATCGGACATGAAATGTTTTATTAGACTTCAAGTCGCACGTTCGTCCTAACTCCCTGGAATTTCTGATAAATTTCGACGAAGACTTTGAAGGTCGGTTTTCGTTTCATATGGCAGCGGTGCTTACTGACCTGCCTTGACTGCGGGATGGGACACGCATCTTGCCGGTACACATCTGAAGGTCATTAAAAGGCCCTAGTAGCGGGTAATAAATAATAGTAAAGTGTTGCCGATAACCGTAGACGGCACTGGAACGGCTGTATCTGGTTTAGATGCCATTGTCAGCCAGGTCGGAGAGCTGAGAGAAGCCAACTCGCAGTCCCTTTGGTAACTGCAAATACTCGCGCCCACCGATCGTTTTTACGGAATTCACTCGTCCCGTTGTGCCTTACGAACTCTCTCTCGAGCCCAACCAGCAGCCGCGCACCGCGGCGCATGATATAGGCAGTATGTTATTACCGACAAAGACAAGGGAAACTGGAACGGCCATTTCTGGCTCATTAGCCGTAGTCAGCCAGTCATACCCAACCCCGAAGTGTGGAACACCTGGGGCTCGATATCGCGACGCAGTTGCGTAAAAACGGTCGGTGAGCGTCCCTCTACCACTGTACACTGGCGATCGCAACCGACAGGACAAAATACCCGAGGCTCAGTGGTTATTGGCTTAGGACTTCTAACTGACAGGCCGCGGGATCGAACCTCAGGTGCTCCACACTTCGAGGTTTGGTATGACTAGCTAACGATGAACAAAAATTCAAAAATGGTCATTTCATTCTCCCTTCTCTTTGTTGATAACAACGCTCACAATTGCCCAGGACCGAAACTGTGAAGCGAACCAGAGCCATCTGGGTTCCATCCTAAGATGTATGATTGGATGCCCTCCCGATCGCGGAGAACAGGGCGCGAGTTAGTAGTTAAGCGGGTTGAGTTTTTTTCTCATGATCAGTAATCAAAAAGTCCAGTTGGAGCCGTCAGGATTCTCCCAGCCTGACGCGAGGATATAATTGGCTGAGGACGCCAAAAGAAGACAGTCTGCGTTGTCTTTGTCGGCGGGATTCTGAAATGAAGACGCTGTCTCCTCCTCTTCTCCCCCACCCTGCTTTAACCCATGAAAATTTTTCTGCTCTGTCTCAGAAATTTTAAGGCATTCCTAACAAGCACTTAACTGTAATTTATTGTATTTTTTCGCGCAAGTACACGGGATGTCGTCCGTTCACAGACTACGACTGCACATTTTATAGGAAAATGAGAATCTGGTGACTGTCCTGCCCATGTACGCGTTTTCTGCCCGTCTTTGGATCAAGGTTGTTACGGAGATGTTCACTAGATCTGGCATTATCCGGGAATATACGGGTGCACTTTCCCTTCTGTAGGAACCAAAGTGCTGCGAAAATTGTAAATTAGAGGGTGTTTTTTTTATCAAGGATGTTGTCTGGGCAAGGCAAGACTTTTATAAGCTCATCTATTAATCCTGGGATGATGAACAAAACAGGAGAAGGTATCGTCCGACAGATCTGAGTCTATAAACTGCTCACAGTGTCGTCCATTTCATGTGCAATAAACGCAATACAAGTCCAAATGGTTTTCGGTTCTTATAAACCATATACTGACCGATTACTTAATTCTTGCTGTCTTGTTTTTTCCTATCATAACCCTACATGACAGTTTAACTGTTACGAACGATGACATCCGCCGCGAACCCCGTGGAGTGGACGCAGCAGCTGTGACTTGCGCGCGAACCAAACTGCATCGAAGCAGGCTTACGATGCATCTATCGCACCCTCTCCTCTTTCCTCCACGGACCCGATGGCAAGACAGTGCTAAGGCTGCCAGAGCTGGGGTCGGACGCAGTGACCAATAGCATTACGCAGCCCGTCTACGCGTGCCACACACGATCCGATGTCCACAGAATGTGCCAGGCTTAAACGGGGAGTTTGAATGCTGTGTGCGTGAGAGTGCCATAGAGGCCTCCTTACAAAGGAGTCATTGAGGCTGACTCTCCGTCCCTTGCCAGCCCTCCAAGCCATGACATTTAGCGCATCGCGGCAGAACCAAGTGCGTCCGATTAGTTATAATGAGAAATGTGCCGATATGCCGTGGGGGTGGATTCCCCAGTCCGGGCCGGCCAACCACCAGGTGGTGGGATTGGCTAACGTAGTGTGAAGGGCTGCGTCTGGGCGTGCTACCACACGCATGTGTGACGATTATTTTGGACTCATACGGATTCTGCTTTACCTGACTAACGCAGACCATGTGCCAATCTGACTCTAATGTTGATCCAGCGCGTCTACATCGTAGCGATGGCAGTGACAGTGGCTTATCGACCCTGAGTGAATGGTAGTGAAGTTTGTCGGTGACAGTCCGGCTTGATGGATAGTCGGCTTCCCCAGTGGGTGAGCTGATCATTAAATCCTCTATGATCTCATTCAGACTACTGCAATCGTGCTGCTCTGGTTAGTTTCACCGCAAGTCCTTTAGACTGCTGTTCAAGGACCATGATTCAGATGCGAGTCTTCAGTTCCAGAACTGCCAACGAGTTAGGATGATTGCTTCTCGAAATTCGAAGCTAAGGCAAGTCTCCCGGCTGTGTGCTACAGCCAGTGACTAAGGATCCGCTTTTCGTGCTGTCAGCATGCGCCCATTCGCGTACCTCTGTAAATTTGATCGGTTTACCTGACGTAGTATAAGTTACAACTGCTGCAACAGAACATAAGTGGAAAATCGTCGGAGTCTCAGCAAATGTTTGTGTGCCCCTTGGGTACCCGATGGCCGTTAATTGTAGCCTGTAGTCTAGGCTCATGCCTATACTGAAAGGTTGCGGACCGTCTCGGAAGGTCCAGCTCCTCGACTTCCACTGCTTGGCTGTCAAATGCACGCTTGGCTTGCGCTGCCCGCATAATTGATCGTCCCGGCATCCGTCCAACCACCTTCAGTCGACGTGATAACTGACGATTCAAACAAATCCGCTGTACTGCCACACTAACTAACACGTGACAGACAAGTAAGTTTGTAAAAATAAGAAAAAAGTGACCAGAAACAGACCAACCAACACGGAGAAGTATTTCACGTTCGTCGAGGTACCAACATGCTGAACGCAGACAGCCATTTCACGGCCATCGCCGATTATCAGTATGCCACCAGTCTGTTTTGCACTGCCTGAACTGAGGTAATACAAATTTGTTTAAACGCGTCCTAAGCTTTTTTCGATTTCGTTATGCCATTGACGCCAGACCCAACCAAACAAAAGTTTAGGGTTAACAAATTATGCCCAGAGATATTTTTCTCTTCTAAAATTATGACATATTCGAGGCTGTGACTCATAAATTTGCTACAGTAGTTAAGATGCTGGCCAGCTGTGGAATATTTTCCCACTAATAAACCATACTTTTGCTTGTTTCGGGTTGACAAGTTATTCTGTCCATTGGACAAACTAAATCGAGTGATGGACCGATCTCATGAAATGTTAGCCGAAATTCTCAAATGCGTTTTCAATTAGGAAGGATTACTTATGTGGGACTACGATATTGATTATCCTGCGGTATAATCTTATGATATTTCGGACTCGACAGAGTGTCGACTTTTGAATGCACTTCCTTTCGACCTCCTGCAGAAGCCACACTTGCCAAAGAATGATTATTTAGTTAGCCTGCATTTTTCATATTGATTTTCGATAATCTTTTAAATGTAAATATATTTTATAGAAAACACGCGCAAAATATGCTTTCATCCACTCGTTTGGTAGAAAATTACACTGTATATTATACCCGAATAAAGACCATGTTTAGGTTTTGAAAAAGTTTCTCGTTATGAGATTTTTAAGACCAAGCGATATCAATACATGCAACGTTGCACATGTCCGTTTACCAATGCTCCTCATTCAATGTTCAACAAAATTCGTATCAATTGCAAAATTTGATGAACCCTGTATGGTATCTTCTTAAAGGCATGGCGGAACATATGCTTTTCCTTACGCGGAAAGCATGCACTTTGTGGACTGAAATTCCTAAACCCTAATGCAGCGGCTGATCTGGATCAAAATTATTCGGGAATTAAAAAACTCTTTCGAAACCTAAATATACCCCTTCTTTGGGTATAATATGTGAAGACAACGTAATTTTCTACCAAACGAGTAAAATAAAGCATGTTTTGTGTCCCTTTCCTATAAAATATATTTTAATTTATAAGACCATCAACAGTCAGTGTGAAAGTGCATACTATTTAAGTTGTCATTTTTACCGAGTGTGATTTCGGCAGAAGGCCGAAAAGAAGTGCATTCAAAAGCCGACACCCTGTCGAGTCCGAATTATTATACGACTAGGTCGCATGACAATCAGTATTACAACGCCGCCCAAGTGATCCTTCCTAATCAAAAACGCATTTGAGAATTTCGACCAACATTCCATGAGATCGGTCACGCACTGTAGTAGTAGTAGTAGTAGTAGTGGTGATAGTAAATAGCAGGGGTGTGGGGGTACGCCTAGGTGCGAGTTCAGCCGTACCAGTCACCAGCACACTCTAAGTCACGTTTCTCCCGACTTTTCTACGTTTTTCTGAATTTTTGAGGTTTTTTCCGTTCCTCCGATTCTCTGTTTTGATTGAACAAACTTATCCTAGCAAACTGTTATCAGCGTAAATTTCGAAAAATTTGGATCAAAAATATCCCACGGCTGATGCGAAAAATAGAAAAAAGCTCACCTTGACGCTTCCGCTCTGGAGCAGAGACCAGCTTTTTGACAGAAGGTCTCATTATGGCATACCGCAGTTCGTACATTCTATATGTCATGATTACTAGATAAACCCTTATACAATTGGAGCAAAACCAAACCTATCCCTCCCTACGAGGGGATGACAGTTCGATCGTCGGATATGACGACTCCTCACCTCGTGCCTCACGGACTGGCCGCAACACCAGTGGTTTATATAGGAATTAGTTCCTAGTAGTACAGACTTGCGTAGCATCTATCACACTCACACCTCTCCCATTAATTTTGCTCCGATGGCAAGATACTGGCAAAGCAACTGGGGGTGGGCTCGGGCTCCGTGGTTGACGAGACTAAACAGCCTGCCCAGGCGTGCCATACACGACTCGGTCACTACTCCAGCTGTACCAAGCTATAACAACTGACGACTCGAGTATAAAATGGGTGAGAATGTCACAGAGGCCGTATGTAGAAGGAGCACCGAGTTATCCCATCCGACGACAGTCTTCCAAGCCTCAACTGAAAGGGCTTCGTGACAGCTGCAAACGACACAACATCTACCGCAATTGGAATTGCTTTTTTCCCAACCAAAAGTTCCCCAAGCAGCATAAATGGTGTCAGAGTGTCTCCGTGCTGGCGCGCAAGGAAAAGCACCCACCTCTCCCCAGATGCAATAAGTTGTCTTTGCACTACACTTACACCCTTTACTCCATAATTCCCTCCACCACTTATTCCTGGCGTTAGAATAAGTAGTCCACGCAGACAGTCGGCAAATTGTGTATTCAGAATCCCCGTTAATTTATGGACCTGACTATTTCATAAGCAGACAGTTTCTCCCTAGCCCAGGA
>CACRXP010001022.1:158247-172478 GCA_902702965.1 Spirometra erinaceieuropaei
GGGAGTGAAGGTTCCAGCGAAAGCGTGCTGGTACGTTGGCAGCAGACTGGTATGTGAGATCATTGTTGTGTAATCTGCTGTCGGCAAAACGGTTGGGCCGAAATGGCTCAAAGATAGGCCAGGCGGTGCGGGCAGTTGGAAATGTGTCTCTAACGGGCAGTTTAGGAGGGCAAATTAGGGAATGTCGCCTGTCAGATGGCCGAATTTTGAGAGGTAGAAGTCGGGCAAATAGCCTAGTTCGCATCACAATTTAGCAGTAACAAAAATGGCGATTATCCGAAGGGAAAAGCAGCGCACCTACCTGAATGAGAGGAACTTCTGAGAAACGAAAAACTGCAATTTCCCGGAAAGAATGGTCACTTAAGTCAAATTGTGAAAGGAACTGCAGTAGCTGGACCATCTGACGAAACGCTAATAAAAATTTTTAAATATGCTTTCGATTAGAGAGAACTACTTAGACGTGAATGTAATCCTGGCTGTCGTTCAGCACAATCCCAAGATATTTCAATTAGGGTGCGATGGTGGCTTTTGAATGAGCCTCTTTCCGGCTGCCTGCAAAAATCAAAGTCACTATTTATGTGGTATAGTTTTCCCACTTATTTTCGATGGCCTTATAAATCCGAATATATTTTCTAGAAAACATAATCAATATGTGTTTCCTTGTACTCATCTGGAAGCAAATTACTTCTTTTTCGAATTTTACACTCGAAGAAGAAGTGTCATTTGATAATGACAATCTTTTCGATCTCCGAATAATTTTGCAGATGCACTTGAGTCCATAGTTTCAACAATACTTCCCGTGTAAGGAAAATCATTCATTTTTAAGCGCTATTAAAAAGGTGCCATATAAGACACAGGAAATGTTACGATGGATGTGGACCATGTTGTAGACGCCCTAACCAGCACTGATAAAGGGAGAGATACGATGTTGTCTTAGAAAATCCCACAATCACATGCTCTTTAAACCGAAAGATGCGCCTTTTTCGAGATGAAAGTTTTTAACGGACGCAATTTGCCACTATGTGAGAGCAAGAAAAATGTATTTGCGTATGTTTTCCATAAAATATATTTGAATTAATAAGAGAATCGAAAATAAAAGGAGAAAGGTTACACTGCTTAAGTATTTATTCCTTCATTGAGTATGATTTTCGCAGGCAATCGAGGAGTTCATTCAAAAACCAGCATCGTGCCGTAATTGAAATATCATGCGATCGTGCTGCAAGACAATCAATATTATGAGTCTACATACAGTAGGTGGGGTAACTCATGAAATGTCGGCCGAAATTTCGAAATGCGTTCTCGGTTCGTAACGATTAATTAATTAGAGTTGTAAAACAATCATCAAGCAGCATAATTCTCTAATGATCCAGTTATCTCAGGGGACCGGCTTTCGAACGAACTTATTTCCGACTGCATGTTGGATCTATACTCTGCAAAAATGACTACTTAATGAGCATACAATTTTCGCATTGATTTTCAGTGCCCTTAAATGTTCAATTATATCTCATGGAAAAAATGCATACAATTATCCACTCTTTCATTCATTCGATAAAAAATTACGTCTTCTTTCGAGGTTATACTCGAAGAAGGAGTATACTTCGGTTTCAGAAATGTTTCTAATTGTAAGATTTTTTAATACCGCTCATAAAACGTCATGTATCTGTATTTCCCAATGTGGCTTGTAAAGTTAACAATATTGCTCAAATGCACTGTTTAATTTTATGAACCCCCTATGGTCCCGTCTTAATATCGTAGAGAAATGCATGGTGTTCAATACGCGGAAAATATACGGCTTGTAGTTTGGAAACCCTGAATGCAAGTGAAACGGCAAGTTGGGGTTCAAAATTATTCGCGAATTAGAAAAGTTTTTAAAACAGAATTATACACTTCCTTCGAGTAAAAAATTAGAAGACGTGATTTTCTATCGAATATGTAAGAGAATGAATATTTTTATGCATGTTTTCCGTGAAATATAATTGAATTTTTAAGGGCATCGAAAATAAATGGAAATGCATGGTACTAAAGCAGTCATTTTTTGCAGAGTGTAGTCCTTACATGCAGTCGGAACTAAGTTCATTCGGAAGCCGGCCCCCTGAGGTAAGTGAATCATTATAGAATTATGCTGCAAGATTATTAGTTTTACAAGCCTACTTATTTAATCTTTTCAAAACGAGAACTCATTTCGAAATTTCGGTTAACATTTCATGAGTTAGCCCACCTACTGTACGTACCCCTTTTATCAAAAACACATTTCAGAATTTCAGCTAACATTTCACGAAATAGAGGAAGCAAGCGAAGCCTGAAAAACGGTCGATGGGAAGAAAAAGTTCGCAAATTAGAGAGTTTGGGGAGAACTGTGAGCTGAAAGTGAGCAGCGAATGCCCCGCTCACAACCCCAAAAAAATCAATATTTCCGCCCTTGAATTCATGAGAAATAAGCGATTTCCTCCTTGAGAAGTAATCACTTTAAATGGAAAAATCTTCCGGCAAAATAAAGTAATTGAACTCCAAAAACAATTTGGGTTGTATGTTTTAGTTGTTTTCAGGGACATATTAGGGGAATAAGAACTACCCGCAACACAGTTGACCTCGTGTTAAATTTCAGGGAGATCAGGGTTAAAGTATTGGCTAGGGCGCGGTAATATGTATTCCTCCTGGAATTCCGCTCAAGGCCACCTGTATTGCGGGGGTCTCTCATACCTTATCCGCCGTGTTGTTTCAACCGATCAAACTGTTAAAAATTCGGTGACCGCGGTGGACTTCGAGCCAGAAACAGCAAGGCTTGAGCACAACCAACACTAACCGTCTGAGCTACAAGGCCCCGATCCTGAGCCGGTCACACTTGGGCCGAGTTACCCGCCCAGCTTACTACAACACACGGGATTCACCAATTCTGATACAAGCAGATTTTTTCAACCAATCAATCTAGAATCTACCAGATTACTACCAGGTTCACTTCTAATGGTTCTATTTTGTTAATTATATTTTTACAAAGTATACCTCTCTTAGCACAATCTTGTAGGATGCGACACCTTCGTTTTAAACAAAAAGAAGGCTTTTTTGGATAAAAGTTTCGACGCAAGATGCTGCACGATCAACCCAGATCTTTTTATCAAAATGCGCGTGCGTCAACCCAGTTGATATCGATTTTAAAAAGCGTCCTATCGATATTTAAAAAACACAATTCGCCTACTTCATTGACAAATGTACTGATGAGAAGACAACCCCAAGATGAGGTGTAAAGACAGGATCCCTGATGCAAGTAAACGACCTGCCAGAAAGAAGCCTGCGAGCTGTGGACTTGCAATTCAAGTATCCTACTCTATTTGAGCTAATAGAACTGGGAATGGCGTCAGCCAACCCATCGCTTTTTGTTTCGCCTGAAATATCCAACTAAGAGCGACTATAAACAGCCTTCTTGCAACGGGTTACCAGAGATCCTGAAGCGTTACCGAACTAGGGCTCAACCTCGCACTACTCTAGCCTAGAGCACGGTTGACTGGAGACAATAAAAGACGCAGAAACGACAGTTCAAAACGCCTTTGTCTTTATCGGGAGCACTTCCTCACCACTGGTGGTCCGGCGCCATACGACTGACCGCAGGCAAAATGAATCCTCCACCACACTGTCCGGCAATCAGGCCATACCAACTTTAGTCGAAGAAGGGATTTTTTTGTTTTATTACGTGTCTAATACTGAGTCTTTCAGTTCATAACCACTAGATGCTGATCTACAGTGGGTGCGCTAAACGAAATTCTGAAATACGTTCTAGTTCCGAAAAGATGACTTAAGTAGGGTTGTAAAACTAATCATCATGCAGCATAATTATACAATAGTTCACTTACCTCGGGATGCCGGCTTTCGGACGAACTTCTTTCCGGCCGCATGCAAAACCCAAACTCTGCCAAAAATGACTACTTAAATAGCATGCATATTTCTCAGTGGTTTTCGATGACCTTAAAAATTCAATTATATTTCATGAAAAGCATGCCTAAAAGTATTCATTCTTCTGCTCGTTTGGTAGAAAATTACGGTTTTTTCCAATTTTATACTCCAAGGTAGGGTATACTTTGGTCTTCAAAAAGTTTCTTCTTGTGAGATTTTTAATACCGTGAAATGCCCGTTCATAAAAAAAACGTCCCTGCATTTGCTAATGCGGCTTGTAAAGTTAACAATATGGCTCAAATCCGCTGCTAAATTTTATGAATCCCATATGGTCTCCTCTTAATGCCATAGAGAAATGTACGGTTTTCCGTACGCGGAAAGTACATGGCTTGTAGCTTCGAAACCCTGAATGCAAGTGTAACGGCAGGTCGGATTCAAAATTATTGGGGAAGTGGGAGCTTTTAAAAACCGAATTATACCCTTTCTTCGAGTATAAAATCGGAAGACGTAATTTTCTACCAATTGAGTAAAAGAATGAACACTTTTGCGCATCTTTAACATGAAATATAATTAAAATTTTAAGGGCATCGAGAATCAATGGGAGAAATGCGTGCTACTTAAGTAGTCATTTTTTGCAGTGTGGCCTTTGTATGCGGCCGGAAATTCGTTCGAAGGTCGGCATCCTGAGGTAACTGAATTACTATATGATTATGCTGCAAGACGATTAATTTTACAACGCCACTTAAATTATCTTTACAAAACTAAGACGTATTTCAGTTAACATGTCATGAGTTTGCACACCTACTGTGCGTATCTGCCGGAGGAAGCTTTGCTCGTCCATATATCAAAGCCGCTCATAGTCCTTGTGAACAGTTCGCGCATGAATGTTTCACAGTTCGACCGGCATGGACACAGTATGCGACCCCATTCAGGGAACAAAACCAGGTCATCGTGTAGTACGAGTTTTATGGGTGGGACTAGACGGCGGAAAGAACGCGCTGGTAGGTAGATACTCGGATAAATGTTGAGGTAGCGCATTGCATCCTCGCGCTAAATTTCTCTACAGTTACTTGCAAAAGAGCACATCTGCCAAGAACCCGACCACCTCGTGCAATGACGACAGTGGAAACAAAAGTCTAGGATTTTTCGCAGTTTGTTTCCGCACAAAGGAGTAGATTACAATTCTGTCTAGTTACGAGAGCACACAAGCATCAATTATGTACGAAAAAGGCTAGAACGCAGTATGCCACAATGACCTGGTTTTTGTTTCCTGGGTGGAATCTCATACTGCGCCCCCTTGTCGTTCTACCCACCGCGTGCTCCATAGAGTGGCCTCAGCACCTGTGACTTGCGCGTGGAGTAGCCCAGAGGCAGAATTACGCAGGGATGGAGGCCCTGGTGTCGGCCCTGTTCCCTCTTCCCAAATCCCTCCCCCCCCCCCCCCTGCACCAGCCGACCGTCCGAGTCTGTCAACCAACGGGGTGATGGGATTGGGCACAGTGGCTGCGGCAGCAAGATGGCCACCCTCTACGGTGTGTCAACACAGGCGTGACTCTGTCCTGACAGCGGGTCCAGGTGGGGAATGGGAAGAGAGTGAGTGCGGTGGATGCTGCGCAAGTCTACCACCACTTAATTCACGCGACGGCCACCGCGTCTCTGCTGCATCTTGCTGTGGAGTACACGGTGGACATCGAACTCGCGTGCACGGCAGTAGTTGTGGGCACGCGCGGACTCTGTCCAGCCCGTCGCAGGGATGTACAGATGGAATGCTGCACTTGCCGGAGTCTAGCCTGTAACTCGAGTTGTATATCCGAAGGCAGTCTTGTGGCGGCCAGCCATAATGAGCGGTCTGGCGTCATCGTTCAAGACCTCGCTGCCTCGAGGTCATTCACCCCTTTGCAGTGAGCCGTTGCAGACGCGCTGACCTGAATCCGCTCGAACCGACTCCAGCTCGGACACAATTGCGTCCACACAACGTCGCGGCTACCCATGCGCCAATTGAACGCGCCATCCCCTGCAACCCAAGCCACTGAGACACCACCCCTCGGCAAATGCAAAACACGCCGATTGGAGACCACTTCAGCTGGACCCACGAGCCGACAAAAGCGGCTGCCACCACTGTCTCAAAGACTCTCAGGCATGACTGGACGCAGTCAACACCAGCCCTGGCTTCGCCAGTGGCCACTGCCGCCCGAGAGGACAACTGCGGGTTCTGTGCACAATAAACCCCTCATTCTGGTACCTTCTGTCCCTCTCTCTTCCAAACACGGGATTTGGCCTGATAATTGTAGCTCACAGACTGCACGCATTCTCACTGCTGTGCCGCGACAGTCTGCTCTGTCGCACGCATTCTGACCGTCCAGAATCACGGGAGGACTTTCCGGTCATTCGGCACGCAAGGGTTCCGACTTTGTGACTAGGTTGCCTGAAAAACAGCAGAAGCGTTGGATGCGAAACAGTGTATAACAGTTTAGAAGCAAGCAGTAGGTTAGGAGTACAATCACATTTCCAGTGTCGCGGAATATGAACTCGAGTACAAATCAGTCAGGTCAGGTAATAAGGACGACGACGACGTTAGCATAACAGATCACACCGGCTGCCGACTACTCTCAACTGACAGCGGCCACAAGAGGGGTAGACTGTTGAAAACAGGTGGTCAGGAGGTTAGCGAAGACATCGAAGGAGGCGGTGGACAGACCCGGTGGGACAAGGAAGAGAAGAGTGCGCAGAACCTGTCCTCGCCAGGCAGCCAGTTCCATTAGGCTGCCCTTGACAGCCTTAAGGACAGCCTCAGCACGGTCGTAGCACCAATCGAGTGTCAAGTTCTACAGGTGGGGACGGTAGGAGAGAGAGGAGGGGACAAATTAGCACCAGCAGGAAGTGGATGATACCGGGGAACGAATCCCCCGGCTAGCATGGAAGGCAAACCACATCACCCCACGGTTGTCTTTTCGGGTTTTCTAAATATGGACACGGCCGCTGCTGCCTCCAGATTTGGACTGGTGGGGCTGAAATTTAAACCCTCACTGACTGGCACATGTACGATCTTCCGCGACAAGTTGGAAGAGCCGACGGCAACGATCGGGTGAAGGATCCCAAACACACACACGATCAGCCAAAGGTGTCTACAACGATCGCTTTTCCACTCTCTGAACTAAGTTCATTGTAGATAATGCACCAGACCGTCTACAACAATCGCTTCTCAACTCCCTGGGCGGAGGTCCTGCCTGATTTCGGCTACTATGTCAATTCATTAAAAATTTTCCGCACGAAAAAACAAATTTACCCATTATCTATGCTTATTTTGCCATACCTCTATGCATACATACAGTAATACACAGAAATAAGGCTGGAGGTTAAGTCCTTGTTCCAACACTAGACGAACAGTGTTGACAGCCTTCGAAAGAAGTAAGTAATGGAAGGCACGCGGGGCGCGCATCTGCTTGATATGAGGCGGTAGTGCGATCGTAAATTACGGCTGAGCACATAAATTAGCAAGTTCAAGGCCATCATTAATGCTAGTTCTAGATCTGCCACGGCAGTTGCCTCACAGACCGGCACAAAAGTGACAAAAGGCCCCTTTTCCAGATGTGGATGACATTTTATGAGACTACGGCTGCTCGAAGGTGGGATGGGTCTGAACGGCCGCGTTGTCTCCGTCCCCCCCCCCGATTTTTGTCGGACCATTTTAGATGTTACTTATCCGATCTGCTGTTTGTGATTGAGCTTGTATGCTTTAAGACATCAAGCAGATCGTGTGGCATCGGTTTGCCGTTCGCGAACTCGTCAGTCTACTTCCTCCTTTCCTGAATAAAGTGCTCTTCCTCTGCACCCATCGGTTGGCATCCCGAGGCCAGCATTATTTGGGATATGGATGAGCGAAAAAAGTATGCATGAGCCTAAAACTGCAGCTGCCTCAGCATCCCCCCTGTCAATGTGGGTCTACTCCCACTTCGAGAGTGCTTAGGCCCAGCGGAGGAAAAGATGACATCGAGACGCACTGTGAAGACTACTATCTGTTCAAAGGGTGAACTCTGCCGTCATACCCCGCCTGAAAGCGATCGTAAACCGTCTGCGTCTCCCGGATATCTTTCGTCGCTCACATCTGGGACTCTGCAGATCGCGCCGCCGATCGCGCAAAAATACCCAGATGCACGTCAGTCAGTCAGTCAGTCGTGAGCAGGTGGGAATATTGGCTCTTGCGTC
Source organism: Spirometra erinaceieuropaei (assembly GCA_902702965.1). Classification (NCBI taxonomy): domain Eukaryota; kingdom Metazoa; phylum Platyhelminthes; class Cestoda; order Diphyllobothriidea; family Diphyllobothriidae; genus Spirometra; species Spirometra erinaceieuropaei. The sequence continues at coordinate 166,339 of CACRXP010001022.1, forward strand.
AAACCAACCTCCCCCCCACCCTCACCAGCAGATCGAGTGGGGGGGAGGGAGGTCGTGGAAGGATTGAGTGTAGGGTGGTATCAAACTTGACCTGCAGCCGCTTTCTTCTGACTCCGAGACACGAAAAAGGTCGTGTAAGAGTGTGGTGACTCTGTGTGTGTTTTTACCGGTCTTAACATGGTTAAAGTCACCCCTCACCGCAGAGTCAATGTCAACAGTTGGTGACCGCGTAAACTCTCGTGGTCAAAGCAGTGACCGCTTCGCCAGCGGATGCAGTTCAAAATACGACGAAGATGCTACTGCAGGTGGCACAAGCCAACTAAGACGATATACCACATGCACAATCCAGGCAGGTTAAAGTATGGAGAGGGAGGGGGGACGGGAGGGTATCGTTGGAGGAGCCTTCATGGAACGATAACAAGCCTAAACTGATGCAGTACAAGGCTGAAGGAGAGCAGAAAATGTGAGCATATCGAATCTCCCAGGATGGAGCAGAGGCTAATAAAATTCACAAAGAATTACAGTCAAATAGGGCCAATTTAAAATAGAATAAGCAAGTGGTCATTGCTGGTGGATGAAGAAATGAGGCATGCTAAAGCGAGCGTTACAGCCCCGGTACACGGGAGGGCATGAGAGGCCGTTTAAGTACGCTTTCCCATCTGGTGTTGTCGACGATTTGGTCAACTGACCGCTTTCGAAAACATAAAGCCACTGATATTTTACAGGCCGTCCTAATAATGGGACTGCTTCAATTGCTGGCGGTGGGTGTTTCTTTCGTTGCGTGATTGTTGTTACTGTGGACGATAACGGCGCGGATGCGTGGACCGGTAATTGTGTCAGTGCTTGGCTCTTGCAATTGTGGAGAGGCGGTGTCTTGATAAGGCTGATCGTAAACTGCTTCCGCGTGTCGTATGGGCGATAGCCGATCATCGTCCGGGTCGTTGTGGGTTATAGCCTATTGTGTGTCGAAAATCTGATTGGCCGAGGGAGGGGTTAAAGTGCTGATTGGGCGATTTCGCTTCCACAAGCCAGTCCTCTAGTTCAAGCGCTGCCTCTAAAGGCAATTTTCGCGACGTTTACAGAAAGTGCGGCGACCTGGGCAGCTGGGTCCCTGCACTCTACCTGGAGTCGGCGTTGGTTAGGGTAGACTTGGAGCCTTTATCCCATCTCCCGACGTAATTGCAGTCACAGTCTCTGCAGTTCATTCCGCATCCTGGGGTAAAGTACCCTCAGTAGGACAGTGCGTTCAGAAGTGGCAAAAAGCAGTGACGGAGCTTGGCGTACTGTCTGAGACAGGTCCATATAAGAAAGTATGAGCAGTCAACAGACCGTTTCGGACACCTCTTAGGCGAATGGGGTGCTCCTCTTGATATTGAGCTGTCCCTCGTGCCACCGCTGGGTATCCCACTTCTGCCTGCTTGACTCGATAGACGAGCAAGGACGGTCGCCATAATTTGTCTAATTTCGGTAGACAAAATTTGAACGCTAAAAGGTAGGCTTTGGTTCAAGGAGCATTTTATTTCATTAACGGCCGCCATTTATCATGGCAACCTCGAGAAAATTTATGCAAGGACTCGAATAAAAGGGGAAAAGTAAGAACCTTAGTCTTAGTCTATCAGGCCCCACACTATCACTCCTTCTTTATGGGGATACATAAACAGTCACTGAACTGAGGGCAGCCATTGCACAAGAATGCACTCAAATACGATGCTTAGCGTTATCAGCATCGCCCGAATCACAACACAAAACAGTTTGAAAAAAGTGTAGACAAAACAATCGAACGATGTCTGTAGATGTTGCTCTGGTTTGAAAATGAAATGTATTCTAATAAACACCGGATTCATAAGTAATCAAAGTGCTTTACGTTTTCTGGGAAACCCCGCAAATGGAGGCATGAGTGTCGACAAAGACAGAGGGGACTGGGATGGTAATTCCTGACTCATTAGCCGTCGTCAGCCGGTCACACCCATTTTTCCAAACCTGGGGTTAGGCGTGGCCAACTGGCGACGGCTAATAGGCCAGAAATGACCATCTCGGTCTTTCTTGGTCTAAATAGGCCGTTCGTGCCCGCACCCGATAGGTCCATCCTGCCCTGTTCTTATGAACTCTCCTCTCGCGGGCAAGTGGTGACTGACGGCCTCGTATGGCGATGGTACGTCGATACTGCGGTTGACCGAGTTGGCGTCTGATCGCCAGCCTTCGATTACTTCACTCACCAGTCTGTTTTCAGCTCGGACGAGCACATGAGTGCAGTCAATGGCGAACGTGTGATTATTTTATCAACTAAGCATGGCGACGTGCGAGCGTACATCCTTTCGCTTTACGGCTAAAGCGTGCTCATGCATGTGCGTTCACAGTTGTTTGTCGGTCATGCCAGACAGTCTAGACATTTGACGCGGTAAATGACGCCTGATGTGTCCACCAGGTGGTAGCCGGCTCTTGGACTGCATGAGTAAGTGACGGATGATGGCCGCCGGCCGGTGTCCATGCTTAGCGGTCTTAACGTGCGCTCGGTGGCTTCGGAGACGTTCCTACTGTAGGGTTAAACAAGGAAGATTTCAGGTCTCGCCGTACTTTTTTTATGTGTTTGGTATATGCATTTGTTTACAAAACTGCGCAGATATCCATTGGCAGGAAAGAGGTGCCGTAGGCTTTTACGCTCCCGCAGATTTTCACCTTCCGTGCTGCAGTGTGTGTTGATGCGCAGCCTAGACCAAGCACAAGTAACTGTGTCCGAAGCAGCATCCGTACACAACATGTCATCCAAACAGCTGACAGACGACCAAAGTACGGTGTTACAAGATGAATCCGGCTACAACACAGAAGACGCAAAACCAGTAGACGCAGCCGTATCAAGTACGGGTCTGGAGGATATTCGCTGTCGTAGCAGATTTCTGTTTTCCTCAATAACTGGGGCTTCGCGAATGACAGATTCCGCAGCGACAATGAAGTCAAGTGGTTGGGCATCCGTAGTATTGAAGCAGGCAGCATAACTGAACAGTTTTATCTCCTCTGCTGTCACTTGCTTGGAAGACAGGTTGTGCACAACCTTAGCATGTCAGAGGTTTGGATTCTTTTCACTTAATGTGGTCGACTTCTGCTTCAGTTTGACTTCACGCGCATCGCGGATGCAACTGGCCCTGAAAGAAATACTACGGTGAAGATCGTTTGTCAGCAGTTCTCCATGGATCCGTGAGCACTTCGTTCTCCCTCGATTGCTGCCTTGTATTTGTGAAGTCGAAAGTGAAAAGCCTGTATTAGAACCCGAATCATTCTGCGTCCGTGTTGTAAGACTGTTCGTTTATCCAGCTTGGTGTTGACAGGCGATTTGTACGAGAGGCACCTCGGCAGAACGTCTGAGTCTAGGCATCTGTGTAGGAACCTCAGTTCAGCGTACATTGAAGCCTGTCGACAAGAGAAGGATTCCCAACGACGTGCTGATTTAAGCGCTTCGCGCCCAAATGTATTCTGAATGATAGAGAACACGCGCGGCCCAGGTAATTGAATAGAAGATGAGCGAAGAATAGATGAGCGAATTTGGGATTGATGGTCGCTCACAGACCTGAAGCAACAATACGCCGACAATTCATGCACCCTAAGGACCCGATTCCCATCAATCAGAAATCAAGGGTCATTTACCGGATAGATACAGTTGTTGTCAGGTCAATTATGTTAGTGAAACTGGCAAACAGGTACGCACGAGATTGTACGAACACGAGTTGGCTGTGAGACGAAAGCATAAACTCTCCTTGGTAGCCGCCCACGCCTCCTCGCCAGGACACGGCTTCGACTTTCAGTGCGTGAGAATATTGGGCCAGTCGGACGACCGAGTTGCTCGCCTGCTGCAGGAAGCGTGGCAGTCAACCCAGCGATCGCCTTCCCGTCTTCTTCTATTCAATTACTCGGGCCGCGCGTGTTCTTTATCATTCGGGATATATATATAGATATCCGAGGGGAGACGACAGAGTCTGGGGGGTAGATTGATACAGCACTGTTTCGGGTTTGTTTGCCTTCATTCAGCCAATCATAACCCTGGCCACCAGCTGGTACCGTAAACAAAAACATGCGCACAGACGCACCTGGCGCAGCTGGTCCACCACTGGGGTCTACCAGATGGGTCATAAGCACTTCATCGAACCGAAGTTCATCAGTGCCTCGTCACCTGCCATTCTTCGTCACTGCAAATCGGGTATTTATTCACTCAGGAATATACATATATATAGGCAGAATGGCATTACCGGCTGTGCGGCTGCTGGTTGGGCTCGAGAGAGAGCCCTTAAGGAACAACGGAACGAGAGAGTTCCGTATGAACGATCGGTGAGCGCCCCCTACCATCATATATATGTATATATATGCATATGCATATATATATATATATGTATATGCAGAGCAGATAAAAGTCCTGAGCCATGATGCCTGCTTCAATACGACGGATGCCCAACCTGTTGACTTCATCGCAGCTGCGGAATCTGTCATTCGTGAAGCTCCAATCACTGAGGAAAACAGAAATCTGCTACGACAGCGAATATCCTCCAGACTCATGTCCCACAAGAAACGCAATATGCTCTCGAAAGCAGAAAACGAAGCCCTTCGGACTCTGAAGGCCGACAAAAGCATTGTCATACTCCCAGCCGATAAAGGACGATCGACGGTCGTACTGAACAAGGAGGACTACGTCAACAAAGTCGAGGCCCTTTTGGGCGATAGAACTGCCTACATTCCTTGTGAAGGGGATATGACGAAGACTCTAATGAGCAAAATTAACAAGGACCTGGCAACTCTTCGGAAGTCAAAAGCGATTACACAGCTTGACTGGCAGAGAATGAAACCAAAGGATTCCGCGATCGCGAGATTCTATGGTCTACCCAAGGTCCACAAACCAGGAACCCCCCTACGACCGATCGTTTCTCTAAGAGGCACACCAACGTTTGGCTTGGCTGTTCCAGCGTCTGAAATTCCTAACCCAAGGTTCTGAAACTACCATCCACTCAGCAGAACGATTCCTTGAGAAACTGCAAGGTACTCAACTTACAGATGACGAAGTGATGGTATCTTTCGACGTGATATCACTCTTCACTTCCAGCCCACAACATCTCGCGGTTGAAACTGTGCAAACCTTGTTAGAGCAACGTTATAACGAGACGGACAACAAACTTAAGATAAAACACCTTGTCGATCTCCTGAAACACTGCTTGAAGACCTTCTTCACCTTCAATGGAGCCACGTACGAACAAGTTAAAGGCACACCGATGGGGTCGCCGTTATCCAGCTTGATTGCTGAGGCAGTGTTACAGCGACTGGTGGCACTGGCTTTTGACCACTACCGACCACGATTGTGGGTACGGTATGTTGATGACACATTTGTCATCATCAATCGGGACAGGATTGGGGAATTCACGCAACATCTGAACTCGATCTTCCCAGATATCCAGTTCACGATGGAGGAGGAAAAAGATTGCCAGTTCGTACTAGTCCAGAGAAAAGGCGATGGGGGACTAAAAACAACAGTTTACCGAAAGGCGACAAATACCTCTCGTATTCTGAGTTTTCTCAGCAACCACCCCCTTTCGCACAAACGCAGCTGCGTAAGAACACTCTACCGGCGGGTAGAAACCCATTGCACAGAACCAGCCGACAAGAAGGCCGAGACTCAGTTCCTGAGGAAACTCTTCACCATGAACGGCTACCCTGGGAATTTCGTCGAAAAGTGCAGGCGAAAAACTCGGGGAAGAAAATCGAAGGGGCAGCCGAAACCGAAGTGCTGGCGCGCAGTGCCGTACGTAGCTGGTTTGTCAGAAGAATTCGCCAGACTGCTGAGCGAATTTGGGATCGGCGTCGCGCACAGACCTGAAGCCACAATCCGCCGGCAACTCATGCAGCCCAAGGATCCGATTCCCATAAATCAGAAATCGGGGGTCATTTACCGCATAGACTGCAATTGCGGTCAGGCCAGTTATGTGGTGAAACCGGAAAACAGGTCCGCACGAGATTGCATGAGCATGAATTGGCCGTGAGACGGAAGGATAAACTCTCTTTGGTAGCCGCCCACGCCCCCTCGCCAGGACACGCCTTTGACTTTGGGAGCGTGAGAATACTAGGACAGTCAGACAACCGAGTTGCGCGCCTGCTGCAGGAAGCGT
>CACRXP010001022.1:173292-188422 GCA_902702965.1 Spirometra erinaceieuropaei
TTGACGCGGTAAATGACGCCTGATGTGTCCACCAGGTGGTAGCCGGCTCTTGGACTGCATGAGTAAGTGGCGGATGATGGCCGCCGGCCGGTGTCCATGCTTAGCGGTCTTAACGTGCGCTCGGTGGCTTCGGAGACGTTCCTACTGTAGGGTTAAACAAGGAAGATTTCAGGTCTCGCCGTACTTTTTATGTGCTTGGTATATGCATTTGTTTACAAAACTGCGCAGATATCCATTGGCAGGAAAGAGGTGCCGTAGGCTTTTACGCTCCCGCAGATTTTCACCTTCCGTGCTGCAGTGTGTGTTGATGCGCAGCCTAAACCAAGCACAAGTGACTGTGTCCGAAACATCATCCGTACACAACATGTCATCCAAACAGCTGACAGACGGCCAAAGTACGGTGTTACAAGATGAATCCGGCTACAACACAGAAGACGCAAAACCAATAGACGCAGCCGTATCAAGTACGGGTCTGGAGGATATTCGCTGTCGTAGCAGATTCCTGTTTTCCTCAGTAATTGGGGCTTCGCGAATGACAGATTCCGCAGCGGCGATGAGTTCAAGTGGTTGGGCATCCGTAGTATTGAAGCAGGCAGCATAACTGAACAGTTTTATCTCCTTTGCTGTCACTTGCTTGGAAGACAGGTTGTGCACAACCGTAGCATGTCAGAGGTTTGGATTCTTTTCACTTAATGTGGTCAACTTCTGCTTCAGTTGGGCTTCCCGCGCATCGCGGATGCGGCTGGCACTGAGAGAAATGCTACGGTAGAAATCGTTTGTCAGCAGTTCTCCAAGGATCCGTCAGCACTTCGTTCATTCTTCCTCGATTGCTGGTGAAAATCCTGGATTAGAACTCGAGTCATTCTGCGTCCGTGTTGTAAGACTGTTCGCCTACTCCGCTTGGTGTTGACAGGCGATTTATACGAGAGGCACCTCGGCAGAGCGTTTGAGTCAGGGCGTCTGTGTAGGAACCTCAGTTGAGCGTACATTGAAGCCTGTCGACAAGAGAAGGATTCCCAACGACGTGCTGATTTAAGCGCTTCGCGCCCAAATGTATTCTGAATGATAGAGAACACGCGCGGCCCAGGTAATTGAATAGAAGAAGACGATCGCTGGGACCAATTGGTTATTTATCAGACGTTTCGAACTCTCACGCGAGCCCATCGTCAAGTAGTGGAAAAACTGTACAACTCATCGTATATTTAGCTCACCTCTGCCGGGGATGACTTCTAGCTGCGCTGCTGATTTGTTCACGTAGTGTTTTCGCACAAACGCAGCTGCGTGAGAACACTCTATCGGCGAGTAGAAACCTATTGGAACGGGCCAGCCGACAAGAAGGCTGAGGTTCAGTTCCTGTGGAAACTCTTCACAGCGAACAGCTACCCTGGGAATTTTGTCGAAAAGTGCAGGCGAGAAACCAGGAAAAGAAAACCGATGGGGCAACCAAAACCGAAATGCTGGTACGCAGTGCCGTACACAGTCGATGTGTCAGAAGAATTCGCTAGACTGATGAGCAAATTTGGGATTGGTGTCGCTCACAGACCTGAAGAAACAATACGCCGGCAATCCATGCACCCTAAGGACCCGATTCCCATCAGTCGGAAATTGGGGGTCATTTACCGGATAGAATGCAGTTGTGGTCAAGCCAATTATGTTGGTGAAACCGGCAAACAGGTATGCACGAGATTGCACGAACACGAGTTGGCTGTGAGACGAAAGGATAAACTCTCCTTGGTGGCCGCTCACGCCTCCTCGCCAGGACACAGCTTCGACTTTCGGTGCATGAGACTATTGGGCGAGTCGGACGACCGAGTTGCTCGCCTGCTGCAGGAAGCGTGGCAGTCAACCGAGGACTCGATTAATCGACATATCGATCAGCCAATCGCCTATCAAGCACCGCGTGAACAAATCAGCAGCGCAGCTAGAAGTCATCCCCGGCAGAGGTGAGCTAAATATACGATGAGTTGTACAGCGTTTTCATTCCTTGACGATGGGCTTGCGTGAGAGTTCGAAACGTCTGATAAATAAACAATTGGTCCCAGCGATCGTCTTCTTCTATTCAATTACCTGGGTCGCGCGTGTCCTCTATCATTTGGGATATATATATATATATATATATATATATATATATTGGAACGCAGGCATCCCAAGAAATATAAATTGATTTCAATATATATATATATATATATATATAGGCAGAATAACATTACCGACAAAGACAAGGGAGACTGGAATGGCCATTTCTGGCTTATTAGCCGTCGTCAGCCAGCCACACCCAAGCTCGAAGTGTGGAACACCCGAGCCTCGAACTCGCGACCTGTTGGTTTAGAAGTCAACGCCTCTACTCACCGGTAATGTTATTCTGCCTATGTATCATGCGCCGCTGTGCGGCTGCTGGTTGGGCTCGAGAGAGAGCTCTTAAGGCACAACGGAACGAGTGAGTTCCGTATGAACGATCGGTGAGCGCCCCCTACCACTATATATATATATATATATATATATATATATATATGTCTGCTACTGCCAAATAACCGCACGATATTCACAAGCTGATAACAAGCAGTCAGCAGAATACAAATGCTGAATGATTGGCGATACTGCCATCATCAAGGGTGCTTACGGGGCAGTAAAAACAAATAATGAGGAGGAAAGAAATTACCTCGGCGATGCAAGGAGTGAGAAGCAGGGGTATCAACAGAGTCGTGATGTCATACTGGAAGCAGACACGCAGGATGGCCGAGAGGGCTAGATAGAGGGGAGACTGGCAGCGCAGGCGATCCTCCACATTCGTCACGTCACTGACGACGATGTGAAAGACAACGTTGATACCGCCACCGCCACCAGCCACTCCGCCGATCACGCTGGCAAGATTGGTGTGGCGAGTGATGTAGACCTCACCCGGTCGGGGACGTCCTTCTCGTCCTTTGAATGAAGGGTCAGACAAGGGACGAAATTCACTTGCAGAAGGGGGGAGTTAATTATTAAAACTTTTCGTCTGCGGCAGAAGCCCTTCCATTTGCTCTTGTTTTCGATGGGTGACATAGGAAACATTTCCACGCAGGTGGTCAGATTCCGAGTCTCGGAGGTTCAACCACTACCCTCCCCTTAGCGAGGGGGCCTGACTACCTGGACAAATGCAGACTGCTGCCACCGTATCGAGCAGACGTCGACAATCAATCAAAGAAATGAAAAAGGGGAAAAGTAGATCTTGTTGTTGACTTTGTCCGCCATAGGCAGCGGGAGTTACTGACATTTTGACGATAGCCAACGGTGACATCTGCCGTGTGCCTCACGGAGAGGGCGCAGCACGGCGACTTGCACGTGAATTAGGTTAAATTGGTAGCAGACTTGGGCAGCATCTACCGCACTCTCTCCTCCTTCACCCCACCTGACTTCGCTTGCAGAATGGCATCAGGACGACTGAAGGCGGGCTCAGGCTATTACGCCTGACTTGAAATCCACCGACCACTTACTCCACATACATAGCACTGATTATGCAGACCGTGTTATACCTTCGGTTGGCTGCCTTCCAAGATACGACTTCTAGCGACTCCCGATAGATTCAGGGGCGTCATTTCTTGTTATTAGTGAAGAACGCACTTTCCAGTGTCTATCTCACGCCTTTTTTTCTTTCCTCTATGTATCACTTGGTTGTCCGAGCCCGTCAACCGGCTTGCAATAGGATTGAGCGGCTTTAAGGATTGTGTGTGCGGATGCTATGCCCTGTTTCAGCAAATCACGGCCCTTGCAGTCTGGTGTGCGCCGGCGGTTCAATGGCACCTGATTCCCTGCCAGTGAATGCGCTCCCGCTCCCGCTGGGCATATACAGGCTGCGAGCACGGTTGCCCAGTGACTTGTGTCAACCTGTTTCTTCTGACCAGACCTGGAAGGCTGCCAACTGACGGATAACTTGGACCTCGCAGTCGGCTCAGCATATTTATACAACAGAACGAGTGAATTCCGTAAGAACGATCGGTGAGCGCCCCTCCACCATTGTATATTCCGGATCTAAACCGACAGGACAACGAGCTTGTGGCTCAGTGGTTAGAGGCGTTGGACTTCTATCTAACAGGTCGCGAGTTTGAGCCTCAGGTGTTCCACACCTAAGGGTTGGGTACGACCGGCTGACGACGGCTAATAAGCCAGAACTGGCCATTCCGGTCTCCCTTGTCTTTGTCAGTAATAGCATTCTGCATATATGAGCGCGTGTGTGTTCTGCCCCCAAAAGGGCCGCGGGTAAATACGCTGGTCCAATAGGGGGCATGTCCGATTCTGACAGGCACTATCGGATTGCGCACAAAAACAAATATCAACATTTCGGGGCGTGGCGGCAGACCCGGTCGCCGGCAGACGTCGCTGTGTGGACCAGAGGGTGTTGTGGCACGCCTAGGTGCGGGTCGAGCCGTGCCAGCCACCTGCGCCCTCCCCCGCCTCCGGTCTTATTGGTTCTGTTTTGACACCGGTTCCAAGTGGGGAGTGGGGAGAAGAGAGTGCGGTAGGAGCTGCGCAAGTCCACTATCACTATAGACTATTTCACGAGCAAGTCGCCGTGCCTGCTGCACTTAGCTGTGTAGCACACGGTGGACATCGTCGGAATCGACGGTCAAACTGTCGAGTGTGTTTGGAGTGGCCGACTGGTAATCGGAGAGTCAGGCTGCAATGACACCTTCATAATGTGGCCCCCATGGCGTGATGGTACGCCTAGGTGCAGGCCCACTCGCCGTGCCACCCACCTGCGCCATTACTCACCTCCGGTCTTCTCGACTAAGTCTTGACACTACGCCCAGGTGGGAGGGGAGGAGGGGATGCGGCAGATCCTGTGTAAGTTGCCACCACTACAAAACTAATGCCCGCACAAGTCACCGTGCCTGCTCTCACCACGCTGTAGGACAGATGATGAACATCGTCGGTCACGACGGTCGAGCTGTCGATAGCATTGGGCGCACTGGCTGACGAGACGCAAAAACCTGCGCATGGGCATGTCACCACACCCCTCCCCCCCTTGTACGGCGGTAGTAATTGGCTAGCGCGGACTCTACGCACTCCCATTAACGCATTTCGTGAAGCTATCTGACCCCGTTTCGGTCCAGCGCATTTTCAGCGCAGACCGTCGACCGCCAACGACTGCCCAGAGGGCAGAGCGTTTGCTTGCGCTTGCTTTCATTCACGGTGCGGTAGGCCTTCAAAGCATCTAAATCGCTCGCACGCTCGCCCAACATTCATTACCTTCCGATAACCAGACAAAGTTCAGACGACCGCATATGGATGTGGCCGCAGTGGCAGACTATACTAAATAGCCCGCCTATGCGTATCACTAACTGCCTGATAGTTTTATAGCGTGATCGTCGTTTCCCTCCCTTTAGTGGAACCTGGACAGCAGCAATGTCCACAGGAAAAAAAACAGTAGTAGTAGTAGTAGTAGTAGTAGTAGTAGTAGTAGTAGTAGTAGTAGTGGTAGTAGTAGTAGTAGCAGTAGTAGTGGTAGTAGTAGTGGTAGTAGCAGTAGAAATCGCAGCAGTAGTAGTAGTAGCGGTAGTAGTAGTATTAATGGTAGTAGTTGTAGTAGTAGTAGTAACAGCAGCAGCAGTAGCAGAAGCAGCAGTAGTAGTAGTAGTAACAGCAGCAGCAGCAGTAGTATTAGCAGTAGTAGTAGTAGTAGTAGTAGTAGTAGTAGTAGTGGTAGTAGTAGTAGTAGTAATCGCAGCAGTAGTAGTAGTAGTAGTAGTAGTAGTAGTAGTAGTAGTAGTAGTAGTAGTAGGGGACGGTAATCTAGCAAACAGATAAGGTGACTGTCAAACAAAGCCCGGAGCAGCAAACTGGCAAAAAGACCAGAGACAGTGAAGGGAAAATCAATTCAACAGGCAAAAGCCTGGCAAGATTGACTTTGGGTGACGTCACGGTGGTTAAGAGGAGATAGTGCACCGTATTGCTGAGATAAACCCTCGGGGTGCCAGGGTTGTCTAGCACTCTAGCCAAACGTTCTCACCACCACCCGGACTACGGAGAGCGCGTTGTCAACTGCGATCACGTGCAGTCGCGCTGAAGTTGAGTTCATGGATCTATTTCGGGCATAAGACAGGGCTCAGGGTCCAGAGTCCATAGCGGTGATCGGATAGCGACTAATAATTGACAATATAGAGGTATTTTCAATATAGAAGATGACGAGACAGAATGTAGGATTGCCGGCTGGTGGCGTCAAGTAGACTCCAAATAGCATGTCAGTGCCACTTCAGTAGTACTATCACACCCTGGCTGACTTCAGCCTGGTGGTTCGTTGCCTGTTCGTGATATCCGCCACCCATTTGAGGCTTTTTGTTTTGAGAAGCCAACAAATCTGTGGCGATATAGAATACCAGGTAGCAAGGTACTGGTGAAATGTTGTCACCCTTGCAGTGTAAGTATATTGTGCCCCCCAAACGGGCCACGTGGTAGATGCGTTGGACCAACACGGGGGCCATCCTGGACTCTGGCAGGCGTTGTCGGCTTTGCGCACCACAACAAATGCCAACATTTCGGGGTGCCGTGGCGAACCCGGCTGCCGCATACGTCGCGCACACAGGGGCCCGCCCCCCAATTGTTGTTGTGAAATAAAAACCTGGTTATTTGTTTTGTGAACCAGGGCGTTTAGAGTGGAACACCAAGGTGCGGGTTTGACCGTGCCATCCACCTGTGCCCTCCCCCGCCTCCGATTGTCTTGATCATGTCTCGACAATGGGCCCAGGTGGGGGAGGAGAAGGGAGTGCTGTAGGTGCTGTGCAAGTCTACTATCCCTTTAAACTAAATTTTCTCACAGGTCGCCGTCCCTGCTCTCACCCTGCTGTGGAGCAAACGGTGAGCATCGTCGAGGCCGACGGTCGAACTGTCGTGTGCGCGTGCGTTTGACTTGTAAACTAGATGCTCTGCAAGTACATTGGGTCGGAGAGGCTCATGACACGCGACTGTGTTGGGCCCACAAGACCCTGGCAACTACCTTACAGTGAGTGACCTATCTCATGAAATTTTGGCTGAAATTCTAAAATGCGTTTTCTATTAGGAAGGATTACTTGGTCGCGGTTGTAATACTGATTATCTTGTGGCATACTCTTATAACATTTCGGGTTCGGCAGGATGTCGGCTTTGAACTGCACTTCTTTTCAATCTCCTATAGAAGGCGTACTCGGTAAAGAAATGACTACTTAAGTAGCATGCATTTTTCCCATTGATTTTCGATGGTCTTGGAAATTCAAATATATTTTTATAGAAACCATGAACAAGAAGATGCTTCCTTTTAATCAATCAATAGACAATCACGTCTTCTTTATATTTTATACTTAAGGAAGGAGCATAATTAGGTTTTAAAAAAGTTTTCTAATTGCCGAATAATTTGGAGCCTGATCATTTGTTGCATCAGCGCTGAGTGATTTCACTCTACAAGGTGCATTCGTTCCGCGTAAAGAAAATCACATATTTTTCTATGCCATTAAAGAGATATCACACAGAGTCCATAAAATTTTGCAATGGATGCGGACTATGTTGTACATTTCAGGAGGAGCAGTGGTAAAGGACCAGATACGATGCTATGTGCATGGACATTGTGCGGTCTTAAAAAGTCTCATAATTAGAAACTTTTTTAAAACCTAATTATACTCCTTCCTTAAGTATAAAATATAAAGAAGACGTGATTCTCTATTGATTAACTAAAAGAAAGCACATTTTTGTACGCGGTTTCTATATGATATATTTGCATTTACAAGACTATCGAAAATCAATGAGAAAAATGTATGCTACGTAAGTATTCATTTTTTACGGAGTACTATTCCTACAGGAGATTGTAAAGCAGTGTATTCAAAAGCTGACACCCTGCCGAGTCCGAAATGTTATAAGATTATGCCGCAAGATAATATGTATTACAGCCGCGACGAAGCAATCTTTCCCAATCGAAAACGCAGTTCAGAATTTCAGCCAACATTTCATGAGATCGGTCACTCACAGTACATGCGTTTGGAATGCCCCAGAGGGAGATTTTTATGTCAAGTCGGCCACTGTGCCCAGTCTTCATCACCAACCGGTTTAAAGGCTCGAAGGGTTCACTGGGAAACAGAAAAAAAGAAGAGGGCGATGACAATAATGACTTACTATTTTGTTGGGACACGTCAGCGTATGCCTCATTAGCAATAAATAAGAGGCGTTTTAATCGATCAAGACGCACGAAGAGCCGTGGTCGGGTAGGTTGTCAACTGACAAGACCTTTATGGCATTCTCACACAGGTGAGATCCGAGCCGGCCTTATGGAAGCTTGGTACATGTCTGGGGGGATCAGGTCGCATGCGATATGCGCAGAAGGGCCACTGTGCCCACGCGAATTTCGGGTTCTGCTGACCCCGTCTTAGAGTGGAAGCACAGTGCATGTGCGAGGAAAGAGAGTGAGGTAGACGCAGCGCAAGTCAGTCACGCGCCCACCTCGTGGGGCGACGGTGGGCATCGTCGTCCGTTACGGTCAAACTACCGCATTTATACGCGCGCGTTTGCTAGGGTTTTGCAGCTCCCAGGTGATGGTCAGGGTCATAATACAGTGAGTGACCGATCTCAAGAAATGTTGACCAAAATCCTGAGACGCGTTTTCGATTAGAAAGGGTTACTTAGGTGGGGTTGTAATACTGATATAATATTTATAAATGTAGGCAGTATGCTATTGCCGACAAAGACAAGGGAGACTGGAATGGACATTTCCGGCTGACTGGCCGTCGTCAGCCAGCCACACCCAAGCCCGAAGTGTGGAGCACCCGAGGCTCGAACTCGCGCCCCTAACCACTGAGCCGCGAGCGCGTTGCCCTGTCGGTTTCGATCGGAAATAGGGGGCGCTCACCGATCGTTCTTACGGAACTCGATTATCCTGCGGCATAATCTTACAATATTTCGGACTCGACAGGATATCGGTCTTTTCGACCTCCTGTAGAAACCGCACCCAGTGACGTGCACTTTCTACATTGATTTTCGATGGTCTTATAAATTCTAAAATATTTTATCAAAAATGAACAAAAATATGCTTTTTCTACTCATTCGGTGGAAATTCGCGTTGTCTTTACATTTTGCACTAGGAGAAAGAATATCTTTCGGTTTTAAAAGAGTTTTTAATTATGAGATTTTTTTAAAAACCGTGCGATATCCATTCATACAGCATCGTCACTGTCCGTTTACCAATGCCTCTCAAGAAATGCACAATATAGTCCGCATCCATTGCAAAATTTTATGAACCCTATGTGGTACATTCTTAAAGGCACGACGGAACATATGATTTTCCCGACGCGGAAAGCATGCACCTTGCAGACTGAAATCGTTAAACGCTAGTGCAACGGCTAGTCGGGCTCAAAATTATTCGAGAATTTGGAGCCTTTTTCATAACCTAATAAAATGCAAAGACAGAGCGATTTTTTACCAAATGTGCAAAAAAGAAAGCATATTTTGTGCATATTTTCTAGAAAATATATTTGAATTTATAGGAATTTTGAAATCATTGTGAAAAATGCATGCCGCTTAAGTGATCATTTTTTACGGGTTGCGGTTTCTACGGGAGATCGAAAAGAAGTGAACTCAAGAACCGACATCCTGGCGAATCCGGAAGATTATATGAGTATGTCGCATGAAAATCAGTACTACAACCCCCACCTAAGTAACCCTTCCTAGTCGAAAACACATTCCCATGCAAGACGGCGTTACATCAATCTACTGGCAGCTCCCACATACCCCCCCTTCCCCGCTACCCTACTTATCGGTGTTTTCTTAGGCGTTCGCCTACCTTTCCCTCAATAAAACTTCATCGTGACATAAACGGACGTTCTTCCAAACAAGCAACAAACAGACAAACGATTAACAAAGCAGACGTGGCCCGCTTGCGGCGGCCGAGGTGGAGGCCGTTACGACAACAACGATAAAAGAATGTGTGCCCGAATTCGAGGCGAGATGTCAGGATTCCGAATAACGGTAGAGGCTAACATAAAAGACCAAATGGCAACCGGCCGGTAGGAGGGGAGGGCAACGGACTGTAAAAAAAACGCTACCAACCGGCTGACAACTGCGAGGTTGGATCACTAACCCTGGTCTGCTGCGGGTCGTTCTTCGCCAGCACTGGATTCACCGCTGCGGACACCGGCAGCCAAGAGATGATTAATTGTGTCCTGAATCTCGGCCAACTGATGGTCGTACTCCGGAAAGTGGAAGTCGGTCGAGCGTTCGCAAATTTCGGCAAGCCCTGGCAAAACCAAATAAACACGCGCGTCGTGATAAGGACGAAGAGAAGGCACAGGTTTACACACACACACACACGTGTGCTGGCGCACATAAACACACCATACAGACTAAGTGTGTGCGTGTGATGAGTGGTAGGCGAGAGGATAGACCGGGTTGAACTGCAAAATTTATCAAGGTGATTGAAAAAATGTCCTGCTGGTCTCCATTTGGCATTATCGGTAATTACTACGGGAGGGGATCAAGGGGGACATATATTTCATGAGGTTTTCAGACTGTATCCCTGACCAGGAGAATGCACCCCTCGGAATCGATGGCTGACAGAAGTAGACAGTTGTAAATACCTCGGGGCGAGGTTGCTGCCTAATGGACAGAGTAAGGACGACATTGTCTCCCGAATCGATGCTGCCCGCTGGGTTTTATCAAGCCTTCGAAAATGCCTATGGATCCGACGTGACCTCTCCATCGCCACTAAGATTCCCGTGTACCGTGCATCTGTCCGGTCTGTCCTTCTCTACGGTTGTGCATGCTGGGCTTTGCGCGTGGAGGACGAGCGAAAACTGGAGGTATTTGACCACCACTGCTTAAGGACCATCTTTCGAGTTCACCGACTTCGTCTCAAATGAGACAGTCCGCGCTCGCTGTGACAACATCGCAAGGATAACTCAGGCCATCCAAGAAAGACGGCTGAAGTAGTTCGGGCATGTTCTTCGTCGTCCACCTTAGGAGCTCAGTGTTACTGCCCTCGATCCGGCGTCGTTACCCCATTGAAGGCGTCGAAGAGGGGATCAGTTCAAAACCTGGCTCGACACAGTTTGCCAAGACATGGAGGTGGTTCTTGGACCTTCGGTATTCGATCTACGTCGTTGGCGAAGGGAATGGGTTGAGCTGTCCAGATCTGCTGCCGCGGCTCGTCATGCGTGGAGAGGTACAGTTCGGGACATCATCGAGGCCGACTAAATCAGGCATGATCGCCGCCGCATCAAGTGCAAGTACAAGTAAGTACAAGGAGATCAAGGGTCCGGAAGCCGAGGGAACTTTTCAAAACAGGATACCGATGCTAGGCACGTGCCTCCGGTCTTTCAGTCCTCCCAAGAACAAAAAGCTGACTGTCTGGTAGGAGAACAGGAAAAACTCTTGTGAACTACGTGAAAATGAAACAGCCCTGCGGGACTGGTGTTCACTGGCCTAATTCTGACTGGAGGACGGGAATCGGACGACTCTGGTTTGTCTTGGATCCCACTTTAAGGTTCTTGTCGGCCAGCGCATAGGGATGATCAAGCAAGAAAAGAGGAACCCTACTGACAGACGAAGGAGACGGGAATTGCCGTTTCTGACTTGCTAACTACCATCACCCAGCCCCGCCCCCAACTCGAGGGGGGGGGGGGGAGGAAAGACTCGAGAGCTGGGTTGACATAGATGCCCAAAACGGAACGCACACACTTGATCCAGCGAATCGGACCCAGATCAAAGAATGCCGCTCTTATGCGATTGAACGTAGCCGAACCCAGACGAAGGGGTGGTTTAACTGGCAGTGCCAAGTGCAATGACCAACTAGACTCCGGCTCACTTCTCGCTGACGACGCAAACATTCCAGTTCTCTTGTCCGTGTCTGTTATTTCTTGAAATAATCCAATTCCACCAAACCACGTCTCCGCGCGCAAGAACACGTTAAATGCAAGGGATGTGGCCCGGAAAACCTCTACCGCCAAAGCTAACAGTCCGTCATGCGTGGTCATATGCGCCTGACAGCAGACCAAGCAGGATGACATTCCTGACAGACGGGTAACACAACTGTGGCGGTGACTTGATTGGCCAACAAAACAGCGACCTTGAGCAGGGAGCGCACTGGCATTAGTGCGTCTGAGGCCAACGCCTCAGCTAGCCACTGCGCCTCTGTTCATCGGTGGGGCCTCGAATATGAGTCGGTGGTTTCAGCTGAATACACACTGTAGGTCAGCGCTCTGTTTTTACGCATCACACAGTCGCACATTAGCACAACGCCCACTAAGTCATTTCGTTTTTCGTAGCACTGCCCTGAACAAGCTCTTATCTGCGTGACAGCTTTCTCGACTGATGCTCTCTCGTTATGCGCAGCAGTAGCCTACAGGCAGTTTTTCGCACTTGTGATGCCCATTTTCGATGCCCGAGTAAGATAATCGGCCTGTTACTTTCCGCTGCCGAAATACTCAGCGCAACCGGTGGGTTCCACGTAAGCATCAATTCAACCGACGGCTCACACCTTCAACTAGCTAGAATTCCTTCTTTAGCGGCCGGAACCTCCTATTAGTTTGGTGGATTCCTTATTAACATTTCGGCCAGTAGGCAGTGATAGTGATACAGAAGTGGCAGTCTTTGTCTTCAAACAGACGAAGCAACTCGTTTTGAAGATGAGACCTTGCAGAATAGAAAAGCGAAGTAGAGCCGGTTTCAAAGAGCCCACTTGTTCAAAATCAGACATAGAGGAAGTGCCAGGAGAATTGTCGTGATAGCTTAAAGGTGCACTTACTGTTTATGGTAGGGGAATTGTGAGCTTGACCGAAGCGCTTACCTGTCCTATATGCTGGCTGGGGGATTCAGGATTGCCGACTGGCATGGTATAGCGTGAAGCCTCTGTTCAATACCCATCACATGAAACAATGACTGTGTTCGGAATTTAGCGCTAGTTGCCTGTGGAGCATTGTCTAATATGAGCGGAACGCGCGTGTCCGGTCAGTTAACCAATTCTTGTGCGGTCAGTAGGGTAAACTATTTAGTATTTACATACTATTGATTGCCTATTGGCGGTTTGTGAATATCATGCCGTTACTCCGCAGTAGCTGTTGGACTTCAGCTCAAATATTAATATGAGCTTTCGGAGCGAGCCTAAAAAACTTTGTTTGGAGAGATTCACACCAAGTCTGTGCGTTAAGTTCCGAGGAAACTAAATGAGGGCGGAGTCGACACAATTAATTGTTCATCTGGTCAAAATCTCAATGGTACGTAATGTACCGAGGCTACATAATTACGCCTTCCGTAATTCGGGGCGGATGTTACCGCGCCAGAATAGGCCAGGTCTAAGTATTAATCGCCTGTCACTTTCTTGTATGTGCACACTGGCACATTTACGCAAGGTGAACCAGGAAGGTGTCCCGGAAAGTAGCCATATTTGGGTGAACTGACAGATGCACCTAGTAGAACGCGATAATCATTCAATAAGGACCCCACCTAGGGCCAAGCTCTCATCTGTCGCTCTCCAAAGGTGCGTTAGGTGCGGTGGCAACACCCTGGTAACCGCTTCGACCAGTAAGCGAAATTGAATCAGAGCGCCCGGTAAGTTTATCGAATGTCAATGAACTTGTCTCAGGTCCGCCTCGCCTAATGTGCGACAGCACTAAATTCGATTATTTTGGTAGCAAAACTTCCAAGTGATGGTTATCGTCCAGTATGACGATCGAGCAGGATCATTATAATAGATACCTCATAGGAGTTAGAACAGATTTGAGAAAAATGGTCGGAGGATGAAAACTAACTGCAGTCGATTAGACTTGATGAAGGGGGTTCTATTAACAGTTGAAGCAGGTAATCGAAAAAGCAATGCAATACACATGGCGATTTTTGATACTGGGAGTGAATACTTACGTCTCTGATCCCGAGACTGGAAGAACTGACTGTTTACGAGAATAATTAGTCCGGTCAGTTGGTTGGAATAGATTGTCAGTGCGCTGCTCAATCGTTCAGCAAGGTTAGCAGTTCGCGTGGTAGGCGAAATGGTGCTACAAAGATCATAGTTAAATACCACAGCTACTGTGTATGTTTAAGTAGGCATTGTTCTTGCAATATACAGGGAAAAAAAACAAAATGGACACGTCACGAAAGCCGTAGGTTCGTAGGTAGATACTGTGCAAATCTACATTCACTATAAACTAATTCACGCACAAGACACCGTCCCTGCTCCACCTTGCTGTGAAGCACACGGTAGACATTGAAGGCAACGACGGTCGAACTATCGAGGTTATTGGGACTTCCAAATCAAAGTCAGTTTACAGCCTACAACGTCTTTACTACAGCGTCAAGGAAAACTGTGGGGTTAGAATACAAGCAGACTTCCTAAAGATTAAACTCAAAGGGACTAGAATACACACGAAGGTGAGGTCGCTTTTAAGACCTAAATTACCTTTCGGGGGGCCCGGAAAGCCCTGAACCCACAATTGTGATGAGATTCAGGGGGTCGGCTTGAATGAGTTTCAGGTTATAAGAAGTGCGAAGTTGCCGTCCCAGTTCGACCATAAAGCTCTCGGACCGTGGCTCGTGGGGAGACGTTTGGGCATGACTGGTCGACTGGTGTTGCGAGGGTTTCGTTGGCTCTCTCGAAGCTCGCGGCGGGATGGCACCCGGACGTTTGTCCCTCGAGCTGAAGAGGACGCCGAGGAAAACACAAATTTTGAAAGATAATTGTAAAGCTATGCGTTCTTAAGAAGTTCATGTGAAGGACATCCCGACTCACGTGAAACTAAAGAAGACGTACGTCATGGAAAAGAAATAATTTACCGACATCGGCAGATTTCCTGACAGCTTCTCAACTGTCGCAGCATAACATAGGCGTCTACCTGAGTCATATGATGGTCGCCACGGTCAAGTGGGCCCTGTTTGTTCACGGAACGTACAACAGTGCCTGCGAATCCACATATGTATGCTTGTGGGAGAAGTATACTAGACGATGAGAATGGTAATTCGTATCCAGGTCAGCTGAGCAGATGCTTAATTAGTTCTTAAAGTCGGCGAGTAAAATCCCCTTCACATTCGTCAGAAATAACACTTGTTAGACGGCGAACGTCCCCTCGACTCCAAAACAACTTCAAACCATTATTCGCGCCCAAATAGCTCAGAGATCGTGTTGCCTGGGGCACCTAGCATTTGGAGGATC
>CACRXP010001023.1:0-32672 GCA_902702965.1 Spirometra erinaceieuropaei
CGATACCAATAAATAATGAAGATGTGAAGAAGAGGTTCAATGAAGACGTGCACGCTGTCCTCACGTCGCTACCGAAAGCGACAACACACAAATCATGCCACCAGAGTACTTGTGTGGAACAAAGCCTTCTTGTCACTAACACCATCTTTCAGCTCATTTCACCGACAGTTACTGGAATACTTTCTAGACAGTAGGCGAAACCCTCCTTGCGTGCCAATGACTTATGATGCGGAATCGGTCCCCACAACGGGCTACGCTGCAGATGTGCTGAACCAAAACGGGAGTCAAACTGTTTCACAGAGCACGTTTATCAGGCTGTTCTCAGTCCGCGCAAGACCATACTTACTGCCTCGGGCAGTCGACTGGTGCATTGGACACGGGACGAGGATGAAGCTGAAACTGCGGAATCCAGCCCCACGGTCTCACTATAATAAGACTGACGCGCTTGAATCTGTTACAACCCACTAGGAGTCGTGGCTTGGAAGGTTGCCAACAGATGACACAGCTCGGACCTCGCAGGCAGCCCTGTGTGTAGTGACAGACTGGTGGACTTATGGTCAAATTCGGTGGTTCCTTCGTAATGTGATCTCAATAGAACTTTAATGAACGTGGGGTCCGAGCCTCCCTCCGGAAATCTGGCATTCATAATGGGGACCAGATCGTGTGTGGCAAGCGTGAAGTGGACTGTTTAGCTTGTCAGCCAGTGCGTCTTAGCCCGTCTCCCTTCCTGTTGATATTGTTTTGCCGTCGAAGCCAGATAGGTGAGGAGGGTGAAAGTGTAGGTGTTGCACAGGTCTGTATCACTGTAAACAAATTCACATGCAAGTCACCATTGCTGTGCCCGCACGCTGTGGGCGCCGTCACTCATGAGAGTGAAAATGTCGTATGACGCCGAGCGTTGAACCTATTACCACCTGGTCATCTCGAACTTAGGCTGAAGGTCAAACCATGAAGAGGATCTCAAGGGGAAACATCAACAAGGAGATACAATACTGCAGCACTGAAGTAAACGGAAGGCAGACAGATCTCAACCACAGAGTAAACGCGATCTCGGGTGGAAAGATTAAAAAACACGTGCAACAGGCTTTGCGACGTCAGGTTTACCCCAAAATCTTTGAGCTTGCAGGTCGACAATACGATGACTGGTTAAAGTACAACGTGAAAAACCAGCGCTTTTGCTTCGGCACGAATAATCTCATATGGCCTACACACAAATAACAGGGCCACAGCTAAAATGACCACCTTATCTCGTACGAACGACAATTACCGAGGTCGCGGAAGATACCAGCTGACACTTTGGCTTGAAAAGTAGAGGAAAGCAAAGTATGCGAAATCCGTGCTGAAGTGACGAAATTTTTCACGGCCATAAAGCCGGTCTGTTAATGTCCACCCACAGCGACTTTGCCGGTGCTCGGATCAGACGGATGCGCCCTGCTGACGGAAAAATTTCAGACTCGGGAGCGTTAGGTCAAGCACGTCAGGTGCGTCCGCAGTCATTCATCCTTAGTCTGATAAGGTCATTAGCAGACACCCGTGAGGAAGTCAGTATTGATATCGATCCACTGGCGTCCCTATATGAGACGATCGAGGCTGTACGGCAGTGGAAACGTGCCAGGTGCTTACTCAGTCCGAATGGAGGCCCGAAAATTCAATGGCCTACAGCTTTAAAGCAAGCTCCCGTCGCTGGTCCGCGATGTGTGAGACGAAAGCGAATTCCCCAAGATGTCAAGGACGCTACCATTGTCCATCTGCACAAGTGAGCCATGAACCGATATAAGTATGACAGGGGTCTAGGTAACCCAGAAGTGCAGGCGGTCTTTCAGTAAATTCCCGGGAGGGTAATTATTCCAGTATCTTACAACTAACCCCAGCGCTACCGTTGATCCAGACCTTAACTCTTTTTCTAAACTGAACCATGACCATGGCTTTAACCATAGTCCTAGCCCTTATCTTAACTCCAACCTCAACCCTAACTCTAGCGCACCTGGAACTTAGCGCAAGTCCACCTGTATTACGGAGATGGTTCCTATTCCCGTAACCCATTCTGATATATCCGAGAAAGTCACCATAGCATACCCTTTCTCTGTACTGCCAGAGAATCTTCACCCAGACTAGATTTGCACCCCTGGCAAAGGTTACCTGCTCAGAGTCATTTTGGACTTCGAAAAACTACAGAACCACCCATGGGACCTTGGTATCTCAGGAATTGTAGCAACAATGTTAAAAAGGGATAACGATCCCCAAATCATCTTCCTAGATCGCACAAGTTCATTAGATACCGAGAATCAAAATAATTTCCCAAAATCATGGGGAACTGTGAATGATAGCATGGTTCACGCTGACGGTAAGTCAACTTGATAGTAACATGAGGACGCGCACCAAACGTAATCGACCGACCTCGATAGTGTTCACAGTGGACAATGAGATGAAGTGTGGTTGCATTCGTGCCTGAATGCTTTTGTGCATAAAGTGTTTTACAGTGGTGAGAAGAATAGCTGCCTTTTGTTATCAGCTGTCGAACCAGAGGGCAAGTACTCAGCATCCACTTAGTTCACGCCGTCGCTTAAATCTCTAAAACAGAGGCAAATGATCATCTGTTCGCCAACCTTTGCACAGTGAGCAACATGCCTAACATAGATATGCACGGATACCTTGTCCTCATCGCCATCGCACACGTCGAAGTCGAATTAGCCGTAAAACGTCATAAATCGACCGAGACCAACTGCAAAAAGGGCGGAGCCAATGATCATTTTCAACGATGACTTCTATGCATCGTGAAGCACTCCTTTGACCGTGGAGACACCCTTTCTAAAAGCATCGAGACAGTCGACGCAATCGTACGTCAGGTTTCCAATACCAACAGTGTCTTATGTAGAATTTAATCCCCTGTGCAAAACCACTAGAGTATTTTTCCGAAAACCGAATTTATGTTCATCCAGCTCCAGTCCCTACAAGGCTTCTCCACGGCTCGTATATATAAAGAAAGAGCACTGAGGAACGAAATCGAAATCTTCTCAGTTTTTTATGAACAAGTAGAACCTTCAAAACCCCAGAGCAAACTTCCACTCGTTTGCTTCCGGTTGAACGTATACAGTAATTTCCTGAAAACTTCGAGATCCTAGACTGGCTGAAGAGACTCACAAAATCCAGCCATCCGAACTTGATTCAGTGGCGCAGTTCCGTTGGATAAAGTTAGCATAAACAGTAGGAGCTCGAGATTGTTGTCACCACAAATGATTGGATCGGATCAATTCGCAAGGCGGCAGCTTTATGGTGTGGTGCGGAATGATCACATGCAAAGTTTTCTGCAAAAAACAAGACAGTAAAGGGTTTTTATGTTTGCGTTCTATTTGTTCTACCAGGGTCGGCCAAGTAAGCTCGCAATTTACACTTTCGGTTATGTTGCGACCGTTGGAATGCGTTGATTTACGCCTTCATGGGTGACACATAAAGGAGACCTCTGCGTGTTCTTAACAAACAGGGAGTTCAGAAGGCGCAACCGGAGATAAGTTCGCGCATTATTGTTTGAAAAGGACGTTTGATTATCTCTCTAGCATTTGTTTAAATTCTGCCGAGTCAGTAAGCCATCGTGCTGTCTGGAAACAGTCTGTCTGTAGACCAGGTACTCTTTCCAGTCAACCACACAGAGCGAACACACTGGCGCATCTAGTCATAAAATAAACATTCTGGTGCGCATGCATTTTTACGAAAATGGCCTCTTTTCGTCCTGCTTGAAAATTACGACATCATTTAGGAAACGATTGCGCATACCATTAACGCCTCTTATCGGGGTAACAATCGGGAGTGGGCCCCCAAAAAATACTACCAGTCAAAGCGGCCTGTTTTACGGGAAAGGTAGTAATAAGCGTCTTATGGGTCGGGCCTATGTATGCGTTCATATGAACCAAGGTAATTATCGGTTGCCACGGGTGATCTGGGAACAAAGTGCACATTATTCTGTATACTTCCTTGCCACATCATCAAGAGTCAGTAGAGGGAACTGGAAATACAAAGTTGGTTTCCTGGAAGGTCAAATAAGTCAGCGTGCGCGAATTCTTACTTTATCCTAAGGAAGACTGACTGACTCAAAGTCATCAATAAACTTCATTTCGCTGTTGGAATGATACATAAAGTACGATATGTGAATGCTTGCCTGCATCCGTTGTGAAGTTTACCAGCTTCCCAATGATCGGCGAGAGACCCTATTGCGTGTATTTCTGCCCTAGTGAATTCTCTTAAACATTGAATTAGAGGAGTGGAGGTCTGCTACCTTAAAAAGGCTTCACTATGACGCGGAGCACGGACAACCTATAAAAATTACGTAAAGAGGTTTACACGCTTATACCATTTCTGCCCTTGCATAATACTGGGGGTGCAGCTGCAAGAGCAGACTCCGGTTCTGGGGTCAGTTTACACGGCCAGCGTATGTGAAAGGCTGGGAGACATTCAAATGGAATGTGGCCGCCGTCTCATGAGCACGACTAAAGCGCCAACTATTTGTTTGATCTTGTCACAGATACTGGTCTTAAAGAGATTTAGGGACGCTGCCACAAAAACATCTTGAAGAACCTGCTGAAACGCATTGGACCAAGACAGGGCAAACGGCAAACTGTTGGCAGCATTGAGGGACATGGCGACCTGCCGCTAAATTTTGAGCAGCAACCTTCGATGTCAATTACATACAGGTAGGCAGTGCGAGGCGACAGACACGTAAAACGCAGCTTAAGAGGCCCAGTGCCACCAATCTTCCATACCTACCAAACACGTCCCCACTGCCAGTGCATGTTTAGGTTGCCGACTGACCATGTCAGACCACTATACTCACTCTCAACCCGTCCTGTACTTCCTAGTATACTAACGTCACCGAAGAAACCTCCCCCATACGGTAATCCTTGACGAACAAATCCTAGGTCCTCGGAATCCTAAAGTACTAGTATCAAGAAGACAACCGACAGCAGTACCGATACAGACTAATGTATCCATTCTGTCTATTCTAGCCAACCACTGATCCGGTAAGACATCTGCGCATTCACCTTGCTACAGGCAGTGTACAGCTACCAGGATACTCATTCTACCGTCGTTACGCCAAATAAACTAGCTCATTTATTACAGAACCTTAAATCACCGCGGCGGTCATATAATTGTGTTGACGAATAAGATATAACCCGTTATTCAGAAAATCATCTGCGCATGTATTTGCTCAAGAACGAACTGCCTGATCAATAAATTAGATTTAAAGGGAAATCCAAACTGTTCATGACATGTGTTAGTCTGTCTGCCGGGACTATGTTAGTCCTTATCTATTACTGTGCGCCATTTTGACTGTCGCGAACGTTGATGCTCACCGCCCCACAGCATTTTAAGCACAAGGGCCGCGACTTGTGTATGAAGTAGTTAGTGGCGGTAGTAGACTTGGGCTGCATCCACAGCAGTCTTTCCTCCCTCATTCCCTGAGCTCAATGGCAAAGCCAAGTCAGATCGATTTGTAGTAGGGCCCTGGCGGTAACGGGCAAAACCAAATAAACCGTGCAACCCACGTCTCTTCCTCACATAATTGGTCAGGCTTTCAAAATCGAAAGTGATCAGCCTGGATCCCAGTTGAGTGGGAGTGCCATTGAAGTCACACCTAGAAGAAGTCAGATGTTTCGTAGTGCTCAGTAAGTCTGTTATTATCGACTGTCTGACGCTCGTAATCGATTAAATGGCTCTCCGACATAGGTCATATTGCTACATGGACACTGGCCTCATGTCTCTGGAAGATACCGATTTCCAGAGATCGTAGAATATGAACGACCACTTCGAACAAGTTTTTACTGTATTCTAACGCCTTGTTAATTGCGACGAGTTCATATGCACAACAGAGATGCGTTGATGCGTTGGCCATAAAGTGACATCATATATATCCAATCCCAGCTAATTTCCCCTTGATTTATTTGCATTCGAACTTTATTCCGTGAACTTTTGCTTAATTCGTTTACTTACAGAAGCTCTAGTTCATATAATTCCTCCCCCATATCCCCTGAGTCAGTAATGTCAGTGATTCGCACTTCATCTAAACTTCCCCTGGGCAACTAGTTTGAAGGATAATTATTCGCGACGCCTGAGGTAAGGCTTAGAATTGTATAGAGTTGTTTGAACAAACTCTTTAAACTTTTGACCCATGCAGTGAGTACAAAGCATTAGGGGGTGGAGTACGCCCCGCAAGTCCGTTAACCGATGACTTTCATTGCTATCTCACCTAGTTAGTTTGAACCAACTACTCATTTCTATTTTAATAAGATTTATTATTGAAACACAAAGGAGATAAACGAGACTGGGATGACAATTTCTGGCTTAGTAGCCGTAATCGCTCAGCCATGCCCAACTCCAATTCTATAACCCTCGAAACTCGCATTCACGACCCTTTGGTTGGAAGTCCAATACCCTAACCACTGGGCCACGACCTCGTTGTCCTGTCGCCGTCCCTCGACGCACCCTCAACCATTGCTACTGTGCCAGATCGCAAGACGATTGACAGAGCATACTACACGTCAAAGTCAGTCTATTCCCTTACCATAAATAGCCATTAAGAGGCATATAGAGGATGGAAATAAGCGGGTGACGACAGACATTAACATTAGCGGATGTAATTTTTCTCACGTATAGCCTGTTTTGCTGGATTGGGGATTAATATGACATGTACTAGCAGTCACAGTGTAGCTTGAAATGCCAATAGTTTTTGACGGTTGAATGCAACAAGTATATAGTAACGAATACTTGCTGAGTTTTTGATCATATTTCATTCTTGAACGTCTACACAACCGTCATCTTCTGTAGCGCAGTACCTTGACTGATTTTTAAACTCTGAGAGGTTATTTTTCACTCGCCGCTGAGCAACTGCCTAAAATATGTTTGTACTCCATGTCGTGAGTTCCCTCAAAGAACAAACTTTGTTCAACAGAAAGTAAGATTCTGGAATAAGTGCTTATTTGAGTTAGTTGTCTAGTATACATTAGAAATAATCTCCGATGCTCATTGTCATTAGCAGCACCTTCTCTCCTCCCTATTTGCATGACTACCAGTTGTTCGAGTTCGCCCCTGCGGTTTTTGCCTTCTTACGAAACGTTTCCAAATGACTTTCTAGTCAGCGATCGGTCTCGCCGACAAGCTTGCTGAAAACGCCCTTTGTTCTTTCTTAACGTTGGCAGCTGCTAATCCAACTTGTGGCTTCAGGCTGTAAATCATGAACTCCAATGACCGCAACATCGGGGAAAGCGAAGGTTGTCCTCAATGAAAATTATCGCGTTTGCTCCGTCCCCCAGATTCCTTTCTTATTCATTGACTGGCGCTGAGACTGCGTTCCTGGCTTCATCTTGCCCAGTTGCTAGGCCGGACATCGCAGCAATCGGTCAATTTTCTGCTGATAGACAGCAACATCGGGCGGCGAATGCTAGTGAATTTCTTAGTCCTTCATTAGTCTTTAGCCAGTCACCCACTAGGGCAAGGGAGGGTGTCCACAGTCTCTACTCCCCCATCCTCGCCGATGTCGCAGGCATCCACCCTTCTTTATTTCCTACCGTTATTTCGATAAACAGCTAAATGTCGCAAACGTTGAGGCCCGCGGTTTCTGATTACGCCTCATCTCACCGCTTCCACTATTTTTTCTATTTTCAGTCGGTTTTCCTTATTTGGTCACGTAAAAGCGTTCGTGCAGGTACTCAAGATAGGGACGGAGTGCCTACTCAAATCAAATAAGTAGACAGACTGCGGGAATGTATTTCGGGGAACCTTAAGTGCAATAACCCGTGAGGGCACAAAAACACTGCATACGGGGTCTCCATTCGGCTATGCAAGCCGTCCTACATTTTATTCATTAAATTTTGATAATTATAGGGGTTAACACCGACCATTACATGAGCGTTGCCTAATAAAAAAGGCCAATTTACCATGGATTTTAGGATAATTTAGGGCTTGGAAATATTTTCCTATTGAAATCCTACCTTGGCCTTATTGTAGTACTTGAAGGCCTCGGACCGGCAAAGCACACCTGTGGGATCTCTAGTTGGATTTCTATGTGGTATCCTAAATGTAATATCTAACTTTTAGATGATACGTTAGTTGGTTTTCGTTGACTTTGTGAAAGGCTCTGTCAGCACCGACTGCCATATCCTCACTGATCACGACATACGATTTTGTGGTGATATTTTATTTTACCGAAAATTACAAAGCGAAAGGGAGCAGTTGGCAGGGCAGAAACAACCCAAATAATCTTAAGGTGGTGAAATAAGTGTACTCCTGGTAAACTTGTCCAAGAAATTGTTCTCCGTCAAGTTTGCCTGCGCGTCATTGGCTGGCTAGCATCTGATTAGGTCGACAATAAAATCTCAGCGGAATTCTTTTTCTTTCGTAGGATAGGGTTGGGTAACTGGGTTTCGAAAATTTTACTGTGCTCAGTAGCTGTCCTACGCCCGCCGCCGAATACTTTGTCTTGTCTTTCCATGGGGTGTAGATGTAGAGCGCGAGGTAGATGCAGTGCAAGTGTAAACTGACCACAAACAAGTACTACACACGAAACCACTGCGCCCGCCTACTGACAGAGAAGAAGAGGTAGGCCTCACCGCCCGAGCGGTCAAAGTGCGGTATTAAACAGGAATATGGAAATGATCATATAAAATGCTACTTTAGTTCGTCGTGTTAGTTTTATAGCTTTTTTGAGGATGATGATGAGATTTACAATTTGACTTAGTACTGATACGTAATTACTAATCGATTTCCTTTCTCTATGCGACAGTCGGACTATCGTGAGCGAGAATGTCTACCATATGCCCCGCGACAGAGTGGGCGCAGGAACCGTAGCCTGTGCGTGAATTAACTTATAATGATGGTGGACTTACACAGCGTCTATCGCACACCCTCCTACCCCACCCACCAGATTCCAGTGACAAAACTAAGTAAAGGACGAAAGCAGGCATAAGTAGACGCATGTGGTCGATAGGGCTAAGACGGTCCGTCAACGCTCACCACGCACGACCTCGTCCCCTGCACATCACATTGGGTTCTCACAGAAGGTGGGCGTGGGCTACTCCAATCTCACATCGTGTGAGTGCCGTAGAGGCCATATGAAAAAAGATACACTGAGCCTGACCTTCAGCCCACCAGTCAACCTCTCCACAAAAGCCACAGACAGCCGGCGGCGAGATCTGAGTTGTTTCGTTAGCTGAAAACATTCTAGGCCATGATGATATCATTTCTACCGGCCTTAAGACAAAAAGTGGAAAAGGATGCGAGGATACGATTTTTGTTTGTTTTCTGGCATTGGAATAAGACTGAACGGTCGACCTCACCTCTTTAGTGTCTGCAATAACGATATTCTCCTAGTTGTACATTGTTCGAGGCAAAATCAGTCAAGGCCTGAAGGTCATACAGAGTCCTGGACTAGATCCAATTGTGATGCAGGCCCTTTCAGGAGATAAATATATTAGCTTGTTCAGAATCTACTAACCGATTTCAGAAACAGGCATTTACTCTTAAAAACTTCAACACGGCAT
The DNA here is from genome assembly GCA_902702965.1 of Spirometra erinaceieuropaei. Taxonomy (NCBI): domain Eukaryota; kingdom Metazoa; phylum Platyhelminthes; class Cestoda; order Diphyllobothriidea; family Diphyllobothriidae; genus Spirometra; species Spirometra erinaceieuropaei. The sequence goes on from CACRXP010001023.1 coordinate 9,528, forward strand.
ATTTTAAAACAAGTCAACTTATGACTCCTGAAAAAAATATGCATCTCTGCCATCGATGAACAAGTGCATTTATACTTCGTCGAAAAGAACAGACGGGCTTTGATGCTTAAAAATCTTTATATGCAGCCTCCACCTGAGACCTGTTCTAAAACGTTTTGTTGCTTAAAAAGTGCTGAATCACGAAGAAGCCATTGCCTTGATCGCTTACGGCTATTATAAAAGATCCACTTTTCATCACACGTCACTTTACGACCAAGAAATGGGTTATTGGAGTTTCGCGGAGAGAGCATCGAACACACGTCAAAACAGCGAACACTGCTTTAAATTCAGCCCACGTGGGACCCATTTATCGAGCCCTTTCACTTTAGCCATCTGTATCAGATGGCCGGACGCCTTTAAATAAGGAATTCAAGTGTCTCAAACATTCCTCTGACGATTTGACTTAGGTCTTCTTTCAAAAGTTCACTTTCAAGAGTGCATTGCCGCCTTCGAAGTTTTTCATCTTTAAGACTCTTATTTCCGTTGCGGTATTTATGAAATCACCTTCGTACTGTCAGACCACTTGTCGATCCTTCTGCCCATGCTCTGTTGATATTGGCAGCTGTTTTGGTAGCATTATGGACGAGTTTCATCTAATTCGAGAGAAGCAAACGCACCTCTTTTTCATTTTCGTTATTAAAGGCCGATATGCTTCATAATAGTAATCTAGAGGAATTTATAGGAGAGCTATTGAAGAGAACAGATCAATCATTAAGCTTGTAAAATTTTGCAGATACCAATAAAAATATCTGTTACTTCCACTTTTTCAAAGCGGGTCGAATAATCGACCAGCACTTTCCAAACTACCTAATACGTATCAACTTTCGCTTAAATAGCTGCCTTCCTAAGGTAACACTAGGTAACGGAGCCCATTTGTTTCGCTCACAGCATGTTACAGCTTCATAAGGAGATAACATATGTGAGTGGCGCATGCTTTCATCACATACCTGAACCCTCTCGAACAAGGGTCAGGGACATCCTTTGAAAATTGAATTTAAGTCATTTCACTCGTAAAGTTATGAAACATGGAGAATGAGACACACCAACTGCAACGGCGAATACTATTTTTCGTCTTTTCGCAAACAAAAAACCAACTCGTGTACAACAGGTGTAGAAATGCCGCCTTTGCGCCTCGTTCCCCCGTCATCTGTTCCAAATAATGCAGTGGAGTTCAAATAATAAGTATTTTCGGTAAGAATAGCTGATTGACGATGACGAGTAAGGTGAAAACGACAACTACAACCCTGCCCGTCTTTCTTGAGCCTTATTTCCATCTCCGGAGCAGCTGATGCATACTCATTGAAATATAAATTGTGGATTTCGCACTTACGGTTGGAATAAAAATTTGTTCGAGCAACATCGGCCATTGGATCGACAAGCAAGACGATCAAAAACAAAGCCTCCTGACAGTATTATGTTTATTATGTAAGACAAAACTGATCTATTATCTGACCGTGAAATATACAGCAAATTTAAAAGAGAACAGCACGATTTCTAAGAGTAGATTAAAAATATACATAATTCAAGATTCACCAAAATGAATTGCGACAGCTTGACCGTCGTTACCGACGATGTCCACCGTGTGCTCCACAGCAGGGTGGATGCAGTAACGGTGACTTGCGCGTAAATTAGTTTATGATGACAGCATCTTGTGCCGCACCACCCACACTCGCGCCTCTCCCATCCACCTGGGTTCGGTGCCAAGGCAGAGTCTTGAATACCGGAGACGGGATTGGGCGTACTGGTTGGCAAAGCTAAACAGCCCGTCTGCATGTGATACATACGCCTGGTCCGCGCACAGTCGACCAGGTTTTCGCAGAAATAAGCAGTGTTCAGTTCGGATGCTTTCGAGTGGGTGTTCCATAGATATAACATTAAGGAGCGACGATTTCAGTTCCATTCCCCGTCTTGGAAGGAGGACCGAATTATCCCGTCAGTTGGCAGACCTCCATACTATGTCTTTTAGCGCATTTTGATAACTGTAAAGTCTGTAAAATTGTCTGTAGGGAGGAATATGCACTGAAATAGTTGACCGCAATCTCTCCTCTCTTTACCAATTACCAGTCCACTATCCGAGCCGGTCAGTCAACTGATGTGGGGACTGAGCACAAAAGGCTGACCGAGCAGAGCATGCCATCTGCACTACCACACGCGATCTGGCTCCTCATATAGCACACCAGGTTTTCACCGAAAAGGGTACTCGTCTCGAATCTTACGTGCATGGGAGCCCGTTAGGACATACTAAGAAGGAGCTGACTGAATGCCTGACTCACGGTCCACCAGCCACCCAGTCCTCAAAAAAAGCACCCTGAGCTGACTTCGAGGTCGGAATTGAATAGCTGGTCGGCAGCTTTTCAGGCCAGGGCTTTTGCCGTGTCATGCTCTAGTCAAACTCGTAATACCAGGTAGGGTCTTATATGTGTAAGTATAGCCGAAGCAACATGTAGGGCCCGAGAACACATCTCTCACCTGCGTGACAGATGAGAAGTCAATGTGAGAAAAAATGCAGAGGGATTTTTTGCTCAGACGAGGATGTACAAGCGCATCATGGAGACTGGCCGAAAGACATTTCCGTATAATTGCGAATGGATTTGAGCTTTAAACTCTGACAGTTCCTAGGGAAACTAACGTGAGTGACTTATAGATGAACAACTTTCATTTAAGAAATTACGAAGTTCATAAACGTCGCATCTGGCAGAGATGAAGGTCGAAAGTCTGACAGTACGCCTCCCATCCTGGTGTTTATCATTGCGATCGTAAAGATTTGCATTATCTAGGCCCATGTCGAGTTGAAAATGTAGTCAACGACTGAGGGATTTGACACGTGTTTCTCATAATCGTTCGCTGTCTTATCACATTTCTGATCAATAAGGGTTCACTACAAACGCAACTGATTTGAAACAATTGCTAAAAGCTCGCAGTTTATCAACAAAATGAATTATTATCTAGATATAAAAGAGTCAGTGAATTACAGGGACAAATACGTCAACAACATGAGCGGGTGTGTGCAAAAGCTAATTAATACGAGAACGTGCAAACAGAAGAAGACAAAAAGACTTTACAAGTGCGCAATTATATGGTTTGAAAAAAAACCTACTTCAACATAAGCGACATCTAGTTTCCCCCCATGAGTTTACTTAGCAATCTCAACGCATGTCTTTAAGCGTCCTTTGGGTCATGTTCTCGGGAAAATGCATGTGAAGAACGAGACAGCACCTGTATTAGACGTCCTATACTGCATGTGATCAAGTAGAGTTACCTTTACTTTTATCTTTATGGCATATACTATCTAGATTTCCTTCCTCGATTTCTCTTAAACTTTCCCACTATACCGGTCACCCGCATCCACCTCGCCGTTTGATAACCACCAATTCAATCATTATGCACCCTTATAAGGTCCTACCTTTAAATGACATTCGATAAGAAATTAAATTTTCCATAATTAGATTAGAAATACCTGTTGACTGCCTGAAATTGAGCTGGTGAAGGTGCTGGCTTGAGTGATAAGTTGGATACTTCGTCAAATTTTAGCATGTTATTTATTCTTATGTACTCAACCTCCAAGATCTGTATTAATTGTCTTCTTGTGGTTTGTGAAAGAGTTTTTAAGGCGTCTCATTGCAATTTCCAAGTACGGAAAATAAAATTTTGCATTGGTTTTTAACTGATGGTGAATACGTCAAACCGGGTCGTCACAGTTTTCGTTGTCTCCATGGCCCACAAAAAGTGGCTTTATGCAGCATTTACAATTCACGTTTAATGGCTGAGGCAAGTTTGGGCGGATAACTCTGAAATATTTACGAACTCCGATCTTCACAATTTTTTTTCAGGGGGCGGTTCGTGACGTCAGTCATTCGATGGACGAACGGGCACGTCTGAGAGTACTAATTCGTTTGAAGCAGCCGACCCTATCAAGGAGATAGTCAAAGAACGAAACACTTTCGACTGCCCCACAACAGACTGCCTTTAGATACACGAGATCTTTTATGACTGGGTTTCGCTTACTTTTAACCCGCTCAGGTTAACGCCTTTTTTACAGAAGTGCTTTAGTCCAATGACAAGTGCTTCTGGTAGGAGGTTAGGCGGTGCCGGCAGTCAGACATCAAACGTAGATCGTAGATGCAGAGACAGTCATTCTCAACCAATCAGGAGCTAGCTCCGCAAATACTATGCGCGCAAGTCGAAATTTAAACTGAATGCTGAGGTAGCTTTGGCGGAAACGCAATGTTCGTGGGCGACAAAGACTACATACACCGTCCGGGAAAATGAACTGTCCTGCATATGTAAATAATTTTTTTGAAAACCCTTGGCCAAAAATCTGAGTCACCAGCAAAAATTGCCACTTAGGTCATAGAAAAATCCATCCAGCATGAGGAACGGCCAGCAGCAATGAAACTGCACAACACCTGTGTTAAACTCCTCACACTAAATTGGGACCAAACTGAATGAACAGGAGGGGGATGAAGGGTGTAGTGACCATAAGCACCTAAAGTACGTAGGTCGAATTGTGAGGCTTACGACCGGCGTTCGCGAAAGCTGGATGGCTGCACAAAAACAGACTGACCGTCATCAGACAAACGCTGAATTTCCAGGGAAGTGGGTGTCAACTAACATTGAAACTTCTTCGCAGACCCTCAAAGTACACGTTAAAGTCGAAATGACACTTGATGTTTTGTGCTAGGCCTCAAACATCTCTTATGTTTTCCATGGCGCCCTGCTAATGAAATAACTGGCGTCCCACTTGAAGCCATGGCCACTTACCCGTTTGGTTCACCTGTAGGAAAAGGTAACGCCTGAAATGCATCGTCATTTTCAATTTAGTGGGTCTTCTAACTCAGACTCACAGAGGTACAATCGTTTGAAAAATCAAGAAGATAGCGTCACCTCAGTCCCATAATTCCTGCAGTTGGCGACTTAACTAATCTGTTGCTGAACCGACAATGACCCGCCTATCAGGCATAACTGATCTCAGTTCAGAGGGTTTCTAGGTTGGTCAGGATAATATCATGTGCAGATAATTATGGAGCCGGCTTACCTAGTATCCCTGGATAGGCAGTCACTGCATTTTTAAAATTCCTGTGATTTAAATCAGATGTGTTTGGTATTGTTTACCTGCTCTAGCAGACTTCAGTCCGTCCCTCGCTGGCCATCCAGCCGCCATTCCGGTCAACCCAGTCCTGTGCAAGCATTAACAGTCGTGTTGGTTGGAGACAGGATGAAATCTGCCCCTAAAATTTCACTTCGACTGCCTTCTAGACGGAGAAACCATATTATTCTTTCGTCTTCAGTCAGCCTACCAAAAACTCCAGTCAGGGTTAAATTCATTGCCATTTAAGTCTCCTTTGTCTCCACCAGAATCGTATCTCGAAAGATCTACTTGACGAAGTTGACGAGAACGCCCAATAACCCCTGTTGTGTCCCAGTATTTGGACTGATAGCAGACCCCGAGACAAAAGCTATGTCCTCAGAGAAGGCAGAACTATCGCCTGTTGCTGATAAGTCAGTGAAAAAGGGACTTTCATCATGGATAGCCCTGTATCGCTATTCGATGAACGACACGTTATCTTCTTCCACATTAAGTTTGCCACGGTGGAGGCCCTCGATCAGATTTAGTCATGTCTTGGTCTCACCTTAGAAGGCAATGGGAAAGCTAACTAGGAGTGACGGGATGCGTATAAGTCAAATTTAACATCTACTAAAGTACACAATCCCCAAACGAGTCTCGTTGAGCACACGCGCGTTGCGATACTCAGAAGCCGAACATAAGATGAAATCCGATGCACGCTTGGCCAGCCCCAGAGAAACAGTGTGATTTAATTCTTAAGTAGACATAAAAGCAATATTGGGATCAAATGCGAAAAATGTCAATGGAAAGTCGACATGCTTTCAATAGCCCATTTTCCGCCTATTGACCGGGAATGAAAGAGACGACCATAAAATCATCGAAAAAGACTCATCCAATGTTTTCTTTCCAGTTTTAAATCTCATGGTCTAATTCGTCAGGATCTAACGAGGTACGAAAAAAAACTTTTAGATGATGGAGTCTACATGCGAAAATTCCTTGGTCGAATTACTTGATTACATCCTTATGTTTAGCACAGGTGACCCTAAGTAAACCGTTACAGGAGAATATGTCGCCTGAAAGAGAGTATGGTGGCTGCAAACTGCCCTCAATTCCTTAGGAGCCAGTGGATAGCTTCCTGCCGCGTTTGTAAGCATTCGTTAACGTTTATCGACTGAGCGTGTAGATTGTTCGCAAGATGTATTTCGGGTGTCCTATTTGATGGCCGCGGGGGCTGTTTTTCAGAGAAAAAGTAGCCCAATTGCAAATGACGCTTTCCGCCAGAGCAGTTCTTACTTCAAATTCAAAGGCTAAAATGGACTCTTCGAACGGCATAAGAGGCCAATTTTTCCGTCCAAGTATGCGGCTATTTTAGGACGGTAGTGGTATCAAACTCGTTTATTGGCATTCCACTTGATTGTAAGCAAACTTGTAGTCCTTTTTAAAATTCGAAGAAGAAAATAAACAGTGGACACAGAAAGAGCGAAAATACGACGATGCGACTGGCTCGTCAAGGTCTTAGTCGGTGTAAAATAGGACTCGGCGGCAGTAACGCGTTTCCGCGCGGTCATGCATGAAAGGACGTTTCATGGTGATCGGAGGGTGTGAAAGTAAAGATGGAGTGCGCAGGGATGGAACCAGGAAATAGTCCTCTATGCAGACAGTCGGACGATTTCTAGGTGCTTCATCCGATCCTTATCTTCGTGATTCCAGTTCTCTGCTCGTGGCTAGTGTTCTGCGCTTGCTGCGATCATGTTGGATTCCCCGTGGCCTGAATGAGGGATTAGCGCTCACGGAGATGAAGGAGCCGACCGGTGGGCCCTCAATACCCGTTTCCCGTATCGGGATTTCAGAATTGGGACGCGCGTTAACACTGTCACCGGGAGGTTTTCGCATTCGTACAGCAGAGTGCACCGATCTGCATGAAAATATAAGACTGCTTCATAATGCGATATTTATGGCCAAAATGTGTCAGCTTTAAGTGACGGAAGTAGATTTGTCCATCCAGTCACATTAAACGGTTTCAGATTCAAATAATAAAAGCAAGATTTCTGTAACATCAGAGGTGCGTTGCTAACAAAGCTAAGTAAGGCGCTTTGGGAAAAATTGGCTGATTTCATCTTATCAACAAAAGTGCACAATAAAACAAAACTTTGGTCGAAAAGGGCAAACGAACCTCGTCATGGATAATGAAGCTATATCCGCGTCTCCTGCTTCAGAAAGGCTTCTTCCAGCGTTAGCATAAAGTGACGTTTGCATTCTGCATTCGGTATGATCCATTTTAAATTTCAGCTCATCCAGGTCCATTTTGAACTTCTTTTTCTCACGAATTTCTTTATCCAAATTCTGGAACAAAGTTTGATATCGCTCCTCTAGGGCTCTACAATAAAAGACCGATTGCGCATGATGAAATAACAGGCCAGATGGTTGAAAATCTGCGACTATGATCTGCTCTGGCAACAAGAACGTCTGTAAGGCACGTCTACAAAGGATTTGCCTTTGATGGATGTGAATGCGTGACCGCAGGTACAAGCGGTCTGCCGATGTCATCAGATGGCATTCCCAGGGAGGTTGGGGAAATAGCGACCGCCAAGGTCTTTAGAATTTGACAATTTTGTGAGTTTATCTGGGGAGAAGTAATGCCTTGATCAGGAACCTGCCGGGGTCAAATTTTAGATCTTTAACTTTCCTGTCCGAGATTAACAGCAGATCAGCCGTGAAAATCATCCCTCCTGGAATACTTGTCCGAGAATGACTAAGTAAAGCTTACGCACAGGCTTACTTTGGGATTTCTCGTGCCATGGTAAACCGAATAAATAAATAATAACCCTAGATATTGCCAAGTCTCACCTTTCCGTCTGTTCCACAAACGATGACTCAAAAAATTGACCTCACTTATGCCAAAGGACATCAGTACCAATTCAAACGCTCTGCAATATTAGTTGCGCCAGGTGGCCCTCTTTGCTGTTCTTGCCTGCAGCAGAGGTTTTCATTCCCAGAAAACCAAAGTTCCCAATAGACATAAGCGTTAGTGCGTAATGACACTCATCGTGTTTTCTTTTTTTTCCTGTTTAATAACGTTTGGCGCATTTTCAGGCAGTTACAACGAAAAGCAGGTTACGAAAAATCAGCCAGCTCTGATACAGCATAAGTTGTTTATTAATCCTAAAAAGAGTTTTGCTAATAAAATCCTTGTAAATAAAAACCGTTTGAGTTAAGTTAGAAAAAAACCCTGAGCATAACGGGGGATGTCGGCATTTGGATCTTAAGTCGCCTCAGGCATACTCTAGGCTCTCGACCAGCAATTTCACTTGGTCTGCTTTCAGATATAACTTAATAAATGGAAATTTTGAGTAACGATCACATGGATTGAGGGAGCGAGGACGAAACATGTTAGTTTATAACATACAAGGGAAATGAGACGCCGGGAGTTAAAGGCCTAGTTCATTATCTTCGTCGAAAGTCATCAGTTTGAAATAAGGTTGAAATTATTCCATCCCCAGCGCCGGCCTCCGTTGTCAGTCGCAAAGAAAATCTGGGTGGGATGTGGTTTGGTAGCCCCACCTGAAGTAAACAAATCCCAGTCACCTCTAATACGAAACCGATGGTAATAGGAACTATTTATGGGTGGAGCCGGGGAAGGCACAGGCGGCGAGGTCAAGTAGTTGTATGGAAAAGAAAAGCTATTGGGAGTGCGTGCTTGTACTTGCAGTGGTTGAGAAATAGTTGCGCTAACCCCTAGCACTAACTCCAACCCCTAACTATAACCCCTTATCCTAAATCCCAACCGCCAACCCTGACCCTCTATCCATAACCCCTAACTACAAACCCCTAACCCTAACCCCCAATCCTAAACATTAACACCAACCCCAACAGTATTGTGTCCATCAGGTGCGGCTGCTAAACCGCATCTTACCAAAATGTGAGTTGGAACAATCCAATAAGAGGGTGTTACAGACTAGTTCACCAATATTCACACAGTAAAAAAGGAATAATTTGTTCTGGAAGCGACTGATAAGCACCCTCGCTGTGGCCCTTCTAGCAAAAATTGAAAATGAGATTGTCCACAAGGATGCATTACAGAGTTCGTGGTTCACAAAATCCAAGACATTTCTTAAAGTCATTGGCCTATGCAGTGTGTTCTCGGACGTTCTTTTTGTTTGGATTACGCTTAAGGCCTTATTTATGGCCTAGCCTGTGGATATCCACATCCTCCATCCCTTTCCAAATAAGTGCCGATATAAGATTAGATATTTTTTCTGCTATGTAGTCTCTTATATCTATTTTAAAATCCGTTAGTAATCTTTGCCTACATTTTGTTTCCGTTCTCTTATTGTAAAAGTACCATAAAAGCCACAAGCATGCTAAAATATCCCCAAACCGGTAATGTGGTACCCATTCCATTCCCAGATTACGCACTTGACAAAAGCAAACAGCACGAAAAATATCGCGCCTTATACAGAAAAGCTCAAATCCCCATTTGGTTGGGGGCTTTCCCGGTTTGGCATAAAACGCTGGTGGAACCTTAAAAATCAAGAGTAAGGTAACGGGGGAAATTGTCTCTCGGCGTTTTCATTCTGACTTAGCTCACAAAATCGCCTATGTTTATAAACCATAATGTCTAAAGAAGAGGTGACTTCCGTGTCTCTGCAAATGCTTTGTTTTTCACTCCTTAACTCAGATTATTTATGTGGACTGAAAAATCAAGTTTTAAGCTGGCGAAGATTGTTATGGGAAACCTTTTTTATCTAGATTAATGCCCACTACCAGCGAAAGATGTATAAATATGTTGACGTTGTTGACGGGGGACATTAACATAGGGCGTCGTCCGGATATAGGGAAGGGTTGATTTCCGTCTGGAAATGAGCGGTTTGCAACTAATAAAATAAACTATGATTATAGTCTAGGTGAGAAAAACGTTTTTGACTAGTCCGTAAGGCTCTTTAGTACATCTATCATAATAGAGTGGTCCTAAAAGTAATCAGAGATAACGAAAAATAGCTCCAGCAAAAGGGAAAATGCGAGTTGTTTCACCTGCGACAGAAACAATTAGTGTCTGTCAGAGAAGAGCTTAAGCGAGCAAAAATATTTCAAGAATCTTCATTAATTTCCTATAAAAAATGGAGTGAACAGTTATCAGCGGAGTACTCTAGTATACTGCTTTTTAGACAGATAGCTTATTAGAGGTTTTTAACTGAACAAAAGTATACGCATCGCAGACTGTCACCGTGAACTTCCACTTTTTTGTGACTATGTCACATGTTTAAGTGAGTCTCCAACCATGGCTCAAAAACCATCGTCATAAAAAGGACAACTGATAAACTGCTATCTATGTTAAAGCTCACATGAACTGTCTTAATTTGAAAGTTTTGCTAAACACTAAATATGCAACCTATCATTTGGGCAATCCCCTAAGAACACGGGAAATCGCAGTTTTCGCAAGCATTCCAAGGACGCCATGTAACTCTTCGGAAACTATCTTCGCCAGAAAGCACGAAGTAATTCCACAGAAAAGTTTTCCTGATATAAATAAACTAGCATGCATATCCCTCTATGTACCAGTTATATTCCCAATTCTTAGTCCCTGATCGACCTCCCGATATGTGACCTTAAAATCGTCATTTCTGTGACGTCTCTGACAGCAAGATCATGCCAAAACATCTTCGCCGTAGTCAAACGCATCTTGAACAATTCAAAACAAAAAGCCTAAACCGAATTCCCTTTGCGTCGTTTCAAATCACGCAATCGGACCTCAAACAACGCATAGTACGCTAATTCCTGAAGGTTATTTATCTCTTTAAATGTCCATAATGCCTTTTAAAAGTTGCTTATCATATGTTTTTACATAATGAGTTTGCTGAACAGAATGGTTTCATGCGCATCTGCAAAGTAAGCTCACTCAAATAACACGAAATTTCGACCTTGCAGCACTTTGACGTTTCTCGGGAAAGTCGTTACTTCTAACCAAGATAATAAAGCCTCCAATGCTTACTTTGAGTGTTCGCCTTACAAAGCTCGTTTATTCTTAACATGGTGCTTTAATCGATTTATATTGGCCGGTTTCCGTGCTGTAGGAGATATGTCGCAACTGCACTTCATTTCGCGAGTATGCCACCTACTATAAACATTGTCAAATGAAAACTCATTTTTGTGCGGGCCACCGAAATTGTCGCTTTGCGTTCCTAGCCAAACATGCCAATTTAGAGTGCAACGAGGCATTTTCCAAGCCATCCCAAAATCCCATCTTCTTTATAAAAAAGAAAAACCAAAGACAGTTTGAACAATTGTGGGTGGTTTCGCAGACTTTTCTCGTTTAATCGACGTCTTTTGCAAAGTGGCTATTGCCTTGCTTTTTGTGTAATGTTTGGTCTTCATTTGTCCCCAGGTTGGACTTTAAAGTGTGTGTTTAATTAATTTAGCGGAATCGACAGTAAATTACTTCCTTCAGACAAATTCTAGACGTAAACATTTATCGGACAACCGTCTGACACTGAAGAGCTGTTAGAAAAATTGTAGAATTTACAGAGAAACATACAGAATCCCCCTCAAAATACTTTTTAGCACGCTTCAAAAACAGGCTTTCTGCGATATCTTTGCAATGAACAGACCAGTCTCACTGACAGCAGTGGAGGAGCCCTTTTGCAGACCAAAAATAAAATCTGAACGTCATAAAATATGCAAAAGGTACAGCAGAATGCGAAGTCCAAAACATTAGCAAGTAAATTGGCTAGAGTTGAAAAAACCACAAAATATCTTGTCATTATGTAGAATTCGTTCAGTTAGGTAATATATTCTTGTCCCTTATATGTTTTCCTAGTAAGTCATTTGGCAGAAACAAAGACCATGGCGGGACGTACGGGCATTCGTGCACAGCTTATGATGTGAATCTCAGAACGGAAGCTTTGACGTCACCTAGTCGGTTATGGTTGACGGGAAATGGCTGACGAAAATGACATTAGAAGAGAGCCATTCCAGCCTGGTCCTCAATCCTACACAGAGTTGAGTTTTCTGGCCAGTTAAAAAACTCTCAAACTATGACAGATGGGTGCTCACCGATCGGGTTACAGAACATGCTCCTTCCTTTGTGTCCTGGGGTTGGGTATGAATAGCTGATGACGGCTAATAAGTCAGAAGTGGCCATTCCGGTCTCCCTTGTCTTTGTCAGTCTCATCTCATTAACTCTCAAACTGTCACGTTCAGATATGCAGTCTATTGTGAGCTGCTAAATTAACCATTTTTGATTATGAAGTTATGGGAACATAACTGGGTAGGAACTAATCATAACATCAAAAAACGAATTAAACCGCAAATAATTATTGAAACCTTTTTCGCATTTAGTATAAAAACTTCTTAGTTGTTAATTGGCCATCGACGTGGGACTGTCAAGATGTCCTCAAAAATGGAGCTCCATAGAAAAACAAAACACAAGTACCCAGTCCGCCAACCAGAATAGATCTGAAAACGCCACTTAAATGTAACTTTGAAATTGTTTTACTCAAAAATATCAGCCAAGGTACTAGTATGCATTAGAAATTTGACACGCTATGCGCCCGCCCTAAAGTACATTAGAAAACAATAGAAGACTTAGTTCTGAAAAGGTGTTGTCGAATAATATCCGCACATAAGGAAAAGAGGCTATGATAATCTTAGTGTTTCCTTTATATGGAAGCGAAAGTCCTAGATCAGAGTTTAAGAGAACACCGAAGATATTCATTTCTGCCTCACAAGTAAAACGGATTAGCAAACGTCAATCCCACAGGGTCATTTCGAATTGAAATGATTCGGAATAGTATTTTCTATGGAAGAACACGCATATAATGAATCGTTTAGCCCGTTTCAGGAAAAAGGCTGTCACAAATGGCTACTTTTGATATCGCATGCGCGCTTCAGCTTCGGTTTCACTGTTGTAATACAAAGAAACATGAAAAAGAAACCAATCTCCAAGGCGGGGATGCAAACAAAAATATATTTATAGATTTCCAGAGACTTAAAAGGACCCCCTCATAAGGCTTCAAGTTATTCCCAGACTACGGCATCCTTTAGGTATTTTTCAACATAAATAAACGATTGTAAAGACACTTTAGTAACTAAATCGTCCCTTACTCCGCTTAAGCTACAAAATCCGTCCTCGTTTTGAGCACAAAGGACATGATACAAGTCCAGGTGCATTAACCTAGTCAAATCACATTCAGACGGTCTAAAATCAGCCCGAAAGAAATAAGCTTCGTCTGCTGACATCAGAAAAAATTGTGTTCATGCGTCGTATAATTGCAAAAGGCATTTACTTGGCATTGTTATGTATAGAACCTAGTTTTTACATAAAAGATGCTGATGGGAAAAAATCTGCCAAAACGGCAAGATTAAAAAGTCCGTGTGATCACAAAACTCGAAAACAGGCACTCTCGATCTGAAAAAGACGGAAGTTGTTACGGTAATGTGCTTCTGGTTGGGCTCGAGAGAGTTCTAAGGCCAACGGGACGGGTCAGTTCCGTAACACGATCAGTGAGCGCCCCCTACCATTGGATTCAGATATCTCCGATCACCTCGACTTTGATCCGAAACAAATGTAAATACACTCACTTTTTCTCCTCTGTTTGTAGTTCCAGGAGTGCGTTCAAGTTTTCATTCTTGTGCCGCAATTGGCTAACCTCGTACTTTAGTTCGTTGTATTCCTCAAGCTGAAATGGTAACTGGTTTTTGAGCAAAAAAAATGGAACACATAATTTCAACTAATGTGACAGGCGTGTGATCGGCATTAGGTGTTTCACATGCGAATACTAACTCAGTCCTTTGTAGATTAAACATTAATCAGGCAAAGAATATGAAATTATTTTTTTAATTTAATTCTACAAGGACAGGCATAGGTGACACCCTTCAACATCAAATAAAAAGGAAGATCCGTTATCTGTACCGCTAGTAGTTTTAAAAAAGGGGATTTTGATCCTCCAGACTTTCACTTTTTTCGTAAACAGGCAATGAAACAGCCGAAACTTACAAAATTAAACGTTCACTGACCTGCTGCTCCTGTTCCATTGTTTTGCGCCGCAGTGAAACAAGTTCATTGCTTTTCAGTTGCAGAACGATATTCAGACTTTTGATTTCCTCTTCCAGTTTTTCCGACTAAAACCAAGGGCAAAAATGGGACCAAGTGAGTTAGAAACTGCCTAGGAATAAAAAACTAAGCGAACAAAATGCTCACATCTTTTTGAAAGCAATGACAAGGGTCATACAGTGAGTGACCGATCTCATGAAATGTTGGCTGAAAGGCTGAAATGAGTTTTCGATTAGGAAGGATTATCTGATCGTGGTTGTAATACTGATTATCCTGCGACAAAATCTTATAACATTTCGAACTCGGCAGGATGTCGGCTTTTGAATTTAAGTGCTTTTCAGTCTCCTGTAGAAACAGCACTCGGTAACAAATGACTAATTAAGTAGCATGTATTTTTCCCATTGATTTTCGATAGTCTTGCAAATTCAAATACATCTTACAAAAACCATAAACAAAAATATGCTTTCTTTCAGTCAATCAATGCAGAATCACGTCTTCTTAATATTTTATACCCAAGGAAGGAATATAAATAGGTTTTAAAAAAGTTCCTCATTATGAGATCTTTTAAGACCGCGCAATGCATTCACATAGCATCGTACCTGGGCGTTTACCGGTGCTCCTCATGACATGCGCAACATAGTCGGCATGCATCGCAAAATTTTTTAGACTATTTATGATATCTTTTTGATGGCATAGAAAAATAAGTGATTTTCTTTACGCGGAACGCATGCACCTTGTAGACTGAAATTCCTAAGCGCTAATGCAACGACTGATTAGGTTCCAAATTATTGGGGAATGAGAAAACTTTTTAAAACCCAATCATACTCATTCTTTGAGTATAAAATGTAAAGAAGCCGTGATTCCCTATAAATTGACTGAAAGAAAGAATATTTTCGTCTAAGGTTTCTATAAGATATATTTGAATTTGCAAGACTACCGAAAATCAATGGGGAAAATACATGCTACTTAATTAGTCATTTTTTACCGAGTACTGTTTCTACAGGAGACTGAAAAGCATTGTATTCAAAAGCTGACATCCTGCCTAGTTCTAAATGTTATAAGATTATGCCGCTAGATAATTCATATCACAACCGCGACCAAGCAATCCTTCCCAATCAAAAACGCATGCCAGAATTTCCGCCAACATTTCATGAGATTGGTCACTCACTTTATATTCATATCTATCGCTGTGGATCGGATACTTAGTAAATCAGGAATGGACGCACACCGTTGACTTTCTGAACTCTGTCACCCATAAAAAGCTTGCTTGCTTCGGGCAACTAACAAATCGATGTGCATTCATTCCTGGTTAAATGAATACCCTATCTGCAGCGACAAAGAAAGACGGGTTGCGAGGCACTGATGGACATCAGTTCCATGAAGTGCTTATGACCCATCTGCTGTTCCTCGTCTGTTGACCATTTGCGTCATTTGCGAGCGCATGTTTGTGTTTCAGGTCACAGACTGTGATCAGGATTATTATTGTTTGAATGAGGGAATAATAAGCCCTAAGCAGTTCCGTATTAATTTGCCCACGCTCTCTGTCGTCCTCTTTCCCTGATAAATATATATGCAGAATGGCATTACCGACTGGCTTACGACGGCTAATAAGCCAGAAATGGCCATTCCAGTCTCCCCTCTCATTGTCCGTAATGCCATTCTGCCTATATCATGCGCCGCTGTGTGGCTGCTGGTTGGGCTCGAGAGAGAGCCCGTAAGGCACAGCGGAACGAGTGAGTTCCGTAAGAACGATCGGTGAGCGTCCACACCATTATATATATATATATATATTAAAGGCATTATACCGTACTCCCTACGTAGATACTTGCTAAAAGCCCAGACACGTGTTTCGCCGATATTCTGCCGCTGCGTGACACAGCTGCGAGGGGCTCGGCTCTTCAGTGGGACCCCCAGCGTTCTCTAGCGGTTTCTGGTATATGAACTCCAGAGAATAATCAAGCGAATAATTTCAGAAATTAATCAGTGCAGGACTTGGAGTTAAATCTCCGGGACACGACTTTTTAGAGCCAGAACCGAAATTTCAATGAACATTTGAGTCGAAGACAATCAACTACTGTGGAATAACCACGTAATGCCCATTCTACAAACAAGTAGTACTACGAGTAGTATGAAATCCATATAGTAAAGGTATTATACCGTACTCCCTACTCACTTCACACATTGAGGTGGAGGTGCGTTCACTTATACTATTACACGTTCGTCCTGTTGTGTCTTGGGATTCAGTCTACGGTCACGGTGGCAGACGTATGGCGACAAGTTAATATATAGGTGTACTTATAAAGAAAAAGGAGAACCCGATGGCCATTGTTGGCTTCTTAGCCGTCGTCAGCCAATCGCACCCAATCGCATGATTTGCAGGACGTGGGATTCGAACCTGCGTTCTTTGGACACCAAAAGTTAGCAATGATTTTCAGACCATGGGTTCTATGATGGAATGCGCGAATTCTTAACGCTAAACTGCGTGCTTTAGTTAGGTGTTTTGGATGTCTGTACAAACTTTTGGCAAGATTTTAGTTAATTTATTCCGAGTGGCCGTTTAATCCTCAACTGTGCATCTTTAGGCGGCCATACGCATGCGTGATAGAGGGGGGGGGCCTCTGAGGATCGAAACTGGTGGGTTTCAGTCGAGCGTAGTCATCCAGCTTTTTCCGGGGAAATTCCTCTTATTTTCATCCTATCGGCCAAGAATGCATAAAACCTCTGTTCTCCATACATATATACATTAATGAACACCGACACTAAGTCTTGAGATAGAAGGCCAGACAATATGTGCTTCAAACTTGTGCCTAACAACCTTTGGAAACAGAAATGGTCAAAATTACAGATTTTAAGTAGGCCTTTTTGACCGTTTGTGATATCTTTATCAACCTCTCTTCAGACTGGTCCTCATATCGTCCTCAAGTGATGTCCGAAGCTTCGTATAGCGCTGGCAGGCCGATACTACGGTTACTATCGTTGGCGTCAGATTGCTAGGCTTTGATTATCTCTTGACGTCAACTCGCCCAAGCACTTCTGTCACAACTTGAAAGTTTACAAGTACAACTCCATTTCGTTTAATGGAACCTCCTTTTTTCATTGTATCAGCTCAAAATACATACTCCCTCCGTTTCACATATAAATTGAAAAATAGACGACCCAAAAAATATAAGACGATTTTAAATAAGTTCTCCAAGAAGGCAAACATACATTACTTCACTTTTCGGCTCCCGTTCCTATTTCTCTCCATATGTACAGTAAAGGGGAAAACAGTTATCTTCTTAAACGTGCCTGCAAACCAATACTCATCTTACTTTTGCATCAATAAACGGTATTTGTAAGCTACTGTCCGTCTAGATGAAGATGGATTACGTAACCGTGAATAGTGGCCGTATCAAAGTATATTTTAAATCTGTCCATCTGCACGTCGCAATGTCAACAAATTACTGTCAGAAAATGCCCGTGTTGAAAGGAAGGCTGACAACGTTGTCTGAATGTCAAAGGGACGTTAACGAGCACTTGAATGCTTCTCCATTGTCGTATAGATTAACCCCTCCTTCTATATGATAAATTCGAGTCAATAAGGGATGTGCTATATTGGGCATATTTCTCAAATTTGAAAAATGTCTTCTGAGGAACGCAACCGCAAAACCACTACTGTAGGTGACTAATAGCGCGAAAAACCCCAGTGTTCTCTGTTGACTGCAGATGTTCATAATACCTGTCAAAAGAAGAAACTCTGGTAATTTCTGCAGAATTGATTGAGGAGAGTGAAGGAGGTTTACACAACTGTCATAAACGCAGCTTAGCGGGTACATAAGTAGAAAGCGATCACAGAGCACACAATCCTTACTCGGCAGGAACAAAAGTTAACAGGCACACTTGCATACACTTCCTGTCTGTGGCAAAACTGAAAGACTGAGTAAAGATGACTGCGAGAATTTCACTTGGGGTAGGCAAATTCATAAGCAAATTTCAGTTTAAAAAATTTAATTTTTACTTAAAGTTAGAAATCATATCGTTTTTAAGGAGCTGAGTACAAGCTTTTATTATATTCTTGCCTACAGCATATTTCTTCTTCGTTAGAGTTCTCGATTAGTACTGTGTGATTTCAACGCCTGAGTTGACGGTTTTTTATTATCTTTTTAAACGAAAAAGACAACGACAGAAAAGAGTCCACAGTCCACAAATTAGTTTCAAAGAACAGGAGGACTCTTCTCGACACGAACATAAGAAAAAACAACTTGTTATGTTGTGTGGATTCTAAAGCACATACCGTGCAGAAAATTATGAGAGTCTATCCCTTTTGAAATACAACAAATAACAAGCATTTACAGTCCCGATCCATCGACGACAGAGGCAAAATCTCGACATGCTGATCGTAAGTGTAGTCGTTATTCTCGCGTGATTCATGAGAGGAAAATGGTTTACTACACGTCCGTTTGCTTTCAAGCAAAGTATTACTTAATAAATGCGTTGGCAGATTTCTGAATAATTCACTTGAATTGATTGTGAAAAACTTGGCGGCCTCGGTGGGATCCAAACGCACGACAGCAAGGCTTCAGTAGAACCAACGCTCTAACCAGCAGCGCTACGAGATCCCACCCAGAGCCGAAATCTAAATCAAACCTGGGTCAGGTTGCCTGCCCACCCTATTGCAACGTATGGCATCCACCGATTCTGATGTAACAAACTGACTGCCTACGCAGGAATTCCTCGGCAACCAATCTTTAATCCACCAGATGACAGCCAGGCGCATTTAATTAATACACGCTTAAGCAGATTTTCGAATAATGCATTTGACGCAGCTGAAAAAAACCATTATTTGTTCTTTTCGACAATTCGGATGCCCATGCAGACTACAGAGCCGATTTGCTTGTAGAGATATCGTTTTCAAAAATTATTTTTAATTTTCTTGAAGCGGCTTATTCCAAATAACTGACTACTTTCTGAGATGGCAAAAGGTTTACGCAACTAAACCGGTAAGAGGTTGAAATGCCACACTTACTATTTATTTGCAATCGTTACCCAGTGCAACGTTATCCAATGTATGCAAAAAACCTCAGCGGTAAACGCCCGACAGTATGCATAAATTGCTTACTGGCTTATAACAAGTCGCTTGAGATGAAACCGCGAAATGTTATGTAAGACAAAGTTCGTTGCTCAATTGTCTGGACTGATTGTTGGACCATGCTCGCCAACTTATTGTTGCTTATTAGTAATGGGCAGAGTCCACGCAGCTACAGGTAATACTCTACCGATGACTAACTGCCCGTTACTTTGCACAGGCACGGGACGCAATAATCTCGGATTCCACGCAAAAACGGCCTTCTCCTAAAGTGAGGCCAGATGGAAGAGTGCCGCACTTCACCCAACCCGTAGAACCTGCCCACGTAAGGCAGCGGGTAAAGCAGTCAACTCTAGTGTGTTGCAATGTGACCGACAAAAGGACAGAGACGGTTTCGGTGGCGCCATTTACCAAAAACGAAACATGTACGATTTTTCTGCCGTCTTTGTGAGAAGTGTACATTCGCTGCGGTATTTTGACGTGGTGATGTTGCATATGGACGTCAGAGGCTGAAAGAAGGGATAAATGCGTGCTTCTTTTTCTTTGAAAAATGTTTGATTTGACAAGAAATGGTGTTGGGTCTGTTCTTTCGAACAGTCTTTGGCGTTTGCTGTTAAATTTCTGTTAGCTGCCTGCTTTAACCCATAGGCCAGCTTGAAAAGTGCAGCTTCAGAGCATTTAGTACAAAAAGTAAACACTTGATAAGGACGAGTAACTTTCTCATCAGTTTAATGCTTAAGTGTTCCATAGGATAAAACAAAGCTACTGACAAACATATCTTAAATATTTCGAATGCAGTATACGGCATCTGATCTACCTTATTAAATGTTGACCGAAATACGTAAACGTGTTTTCAATTTAAAGAGAGTACCTAGGTGGAGGTATAATATTTGCTGTCATGTGGCACAATTCCAGGACATTTCAGTCATGTCAGAACACCGGTATTGAATGATCTTCTTTCTGGCGGTCTGCAAAAACCACGCCTTATGCCCCTATTCTCATTCCGTAAGAACTTAGATATTCAGATTTTATGCTTGAAAAAGAGATATCTTTCGCTTTTAGCAACTTCTTCAGTTTCCAACCCAATTGGAACCCCACCTGCTGTTGTAATTGCACTTGAGGATTTCAAACCGCATGCATACTTGTATTGTATGTGAAATCATGCATTTTTCTGCGCTATCAAGAAGACTTCGTATAGTGTTTATGCAAATTTGCAACGAATGTAGGTCATATTCCATATTTAACAAGCACCACTAATAAACGGACAGATACGATGCTTTGTGAATGGATGTTTCACGGTCTAAAATATCTCAAAATTACGAAACCGAAAGACACACTATCTTTGTGTAATAGTTTTGGAGCGCTTGTGTGTTGCTACCAAATGAGCACAAGAAAGAATATTTTTACACATGTTTTCTATAAAATATATTTGAACTAATAAGGGTATCAAAATTCAATGGAAACAAGTATCGTTATATAAGTATCCATTTTACACCGAGCGTGGTTTTTGCAGACGTCCAGAAAGAAGCTTATTCGAAAGTCTGCATCCCCACATGACTTAAATATTTTGGAATGTGCTGCATGATAACTAAATATTATAACTCTTCCTCAGTAAACTTTTTGATTGATAATACATTTCAGAATTTCAGTTAACATTTCATGAGCTCGGCCGGCTATCGTGCATGCCGGCTTCATGGATAATGAAAGCAAAAGTTTCGACAATTTACAGGCAGTGTTCGCACAAAAGCAAATTGGAAGTCTAACACAAAGTGTATATTGTGTCCACTACACAGTTGTCTTCGACTAAATTATAAAATTCGTTAGCATGCCACCTTTTGTTGAACCTGACACAATAACAGTAGGGGAGTAGGCGACAACGGCAAAGGTATTTTGGTCGATTCGCATACGAAACTAATTCTGGTTTGGATTTAATGACGTATAACATGACTGGAAGTGCCTGGATAAGGAGTGTCATTAAACGCGATTCTATCCAGTCTTTGTAAAGCAGGTCTTCTTAAGCAAATTGTATGCTGTGAACCTTCACGTAACCTTGACTCTTAGGATAAGGTGCTAAAGCTGGCTAAAAGCAGAGTGTTTAAATGATTAACTGCTCTTCTAACAGTGTATGCGGTAAATGAGGAAAGTAATCAGCTCTCGATTTGCTCAGAGCATGCTGACCAATCATTTGGGTTGTCACAAGCAACGCCTTGGGTCAACTGCAATTCATTCTTTCACCTCCTACCTGCAGTTTTACCTACGACAGTCATTCGTCCTCAAGCTAATTTTTGACCCTAATCTAATACGCAAAATTTCAGTGCTCATTTCTAAAGAAAGAAACGTGACTTCTCAACTATTTCAAAATTTCAAACTAGCCGCAGATGTTCCGACTTTGTGCAAGTTGATTTCCTATAGTATATCAACTTTATCCTTCGAAATTTCGAATACAAGCTGTCACTTAGGGCTTAGAAAAACTATTTCCCATTTACGTCACAATGCTGGGTGGTCAAAATACGGGAACACCTTTCGCTCAGAAAGATAGAGAATCTGCCCGCAGAAAGAGCAAGGAACTGTTGGTTTACGTCCACGAACAGTTAACTTGACTAAGTGCTCTTAAGTAAACATATAAGGTATTTTAGGTATTTAAATGGAATATCTAGCATGATTGGAGGCCGACATCTTTATATGATCTTTCCGCAATCAGATTAACCAGCTCATTTGGAGCGTGCAGGAAATAATCTGTCTTTGTTAAATACTGGCATTTAAATTATCACTCAAACTTTCTCAATAAAAATTGAAAATAAATTCTTTGACGATATAGGTCATGGTTGTTTGACAGAAAAACGGGAAATTTTGCGGCAGGCCATGGTCCGCAAATCGCTCTTTGAACTCAGATCCAGACAAGTATGATTCTTAAATTGATCTCATACCTAGTAAGTCTAGGGCAGCAATCATGAGGTTTAGTTCGCCGGGATAAGCTTTGTTGTATCTATCGATTGAATTTGGCGACCGTACAGAACGCATATTAAATCATGTTCAAAAAGGGCTAGCCGGCGTATTTACCTAATCTAAGAGCAGTAGGAGAGCCAGTGGGAACTAAACATTCCCCTGTTTTTCACGAACTTCGTGTTCTTTTATATACTGTAGTATAGCGTAAAAATCTTTATTCGAAGAGATCTCCAGTAGACTTAAAGGCTGCAAACATTATCGAGCCTATGTTTTGCGAATGCACTTACTCTGAATGGAGAAACATCTGGTGTGAATCAGCGAAGGTCACACGATTTTCGAGGTGACTCTATCGAACGACCGTGCCAGTGACAACAACCAGTAAGTGGCAGCAGTGTTGCACATACGTGGACTCAGTGTGGTTTCCGATATTTCAGTCTGCGTATTAGGCACCACATTTTGTCCAAACAACCATGAAATCGTGCCGAATTATGCAGTTTAGCCATATGTACTTCGATGGTCTATGCTGTGGCTTTCTTGATTGCTTATTGAAAGGTCAACATAATTTCAGTCCTGAAGTCGAAGGCAAGCATGACACGAAAGGACATTAGTAGACGCGATATGTAGTCTGTAGGCGTTGCATAATCCCCTAAAGGTAGCAAGTTAATAAGGCAAACGGTTTGAAATTTGCGTCCTCTAACTCGCATCCGATGTAGTTGGAATACATTTTCTGACGCCTGACTCGAAACTTTCACTACCGACTTCCCACTTGCTTGTTTTCATAAGTACGCGGTAGGTACTTATGGTTTTGATCTAAATTTTATTCCTATATATTGCCCTGGATCGTTAAATGGAGGCACATTAAACTCAACTAACCTCGGACCTGTTGGCTCTAGCCGGCTGTGGGGAACAAAAACCGACAGCTAGCGGAGGTCGAGAGCGGGCTGGTGCTGATTGGTTGCGTTCGATCGAAGGTTGCGGTGG
>CACRXP010001023.1:32713-46335 GCA_902702965.1 Spirometra erinaceieuropaei
AAATCGATGTTTGATAGAGAAGGAGGCCAAAAAAGGTTGGCGCTAGGCTCGGCCTGGGAGCAAAATGGATAAATGCTAATCAGTCTTACTTTCTATGGCCTGCCGCAAGGTTGATAATACATTTGCATCCATGATAAAAGTGTTAAGGTTCCAAGGTAGATAACTTCGAAGGCAATAAGTACTCTTATCCTTAAGTGCTAGTTCCATTTGTACACCGACACTTCACAATCGAAGAGCATTAAATTTTCGGGCAGAAGAAAGTTTCAGGTGAGATTGTAAATGAATTCGGTCGTGAAACGCCTGCCTAAGTCATATTCTGAATAAATTAAATCCTGTTTCTGTTTGTACTAACGCATCGTGCACAACAGTCACTTAATATTTTGCAGCTGCGAGTCAAAATGTCGAGAACGTTTCATATTCACCTATCTTACATGGTCCTTAACACGTTACGACTCTAGTCAACAAACTAGGGGATTTTGAACATGACGTGCCATGTATGACAAGCGACAGAAAGTATACAGTCGGTGGAGTCGCAAATAACTCCTGCCAGACTAATTTTCTTCCAACATGTCAACCGTCTTTCATGAGTATGACAATTCGCTTGGCAAAATCATTCTAGGTACCAGGCCCGAAAAGCAACCAGGATGAACTTGCAACAAAACCCATACGAGATCAGAAAAAGCTGTACTTTACCCGAAGGGCGGTCAATGAGGAAAGAAATTACAAGAGAACAGTGTCACTCTCAACGTTTATAAAAACAAAACAGTTGCGAGTTTAAAACCGACGTTCCCCTGAGGCATGAAAATTCCCTCGTCTAATATTGGCTGAAATGCCAGTTCTAAGAAGTAGATAAAAAGCAGCGATTCGATCACCGAAATATTAAAAGTACATTCGTCTGGCGCTGAAAACGTCCTCTCAAGTGCGTAGTCAGAATCAGCAACAAAAGAAGTTAACGGACGTACGGTAAGTACAGTAGTTACCGGATGCAATGGCTATGCGATCACAAACTGCATCCATAGCAAATTTCTGTACTTGATTTGCTCATCCATATCCAGAGCGTTAATGGCCGCTATTCCATCACCAGTGTTGGTGAGTGGCTTGCAAACTAGGCAACAGTTTGACCCGCCAGCACAGTTCGATCGCGCTTCCGCGTCTCTATTTATTGCATCTTAGCGCCAGATAAGGAAAAGCGTGAAGGGAATGCCACTGAGTTCGGCGATTTCTGGGCTTGTAGCCCAGACGGTGCTGCACCGCTTTGGATCACCATTTTTAAGCGCTACGAGCTGGAATTCTGCGCACAATATGTGCAGGATAACTTCGCTGTCAGTTAACGGGACTGGATGTTGACATTTAAAGAACTTCAAGCACCCTCTTTCCGGACGCATAACTCCCGACTGATGACGAGGAAAAAAACCAGTCGGCCCTCCTTAATGCTCTGCTCTGTCGCAAGGTTTGTAGATCCCTGAAAACCAAAGTGGTTAGGAGAACAAAAAATGCAACGCAGGTACTGAACTCCAGAAACAATCACCCGATCTGCCTCAAGCGTTGCTGCCTAAGGACACCTCATCGGCGGTCTGAGACGCATTCCTGGGAACCAGAGACAGGGTTGCCGCATTACAATACCATCGACGGGTGCTGGGAAGGGATGGATACCAAAAAATGTGTGGTAGCCAAATAGTTCTTTCACCGTAAACTCATCAACCAGACACAAGTTTTGGCAAGCGCTTGTCTAATCAAGGAACGCTACGGGAGCCGTCAGCCGCCTCCTCACATCAATTCAAGCTAGGGTTGCACGCAGACCGGAGGCAATCATGAGTGGTTAAATTATGTGGTCGAAAAGTCCATTACCACGGCAAGAAGTAGCTGCTGTTGCAGGTAAGGTAAGGACGTAAGAAAAACTCAAATATGGCCGGACGTAGATGGCTGAAGACGCATCAGCAGTGAGGAGGAACGACGCCAACTCTCAAGTTTTAATTCACTCGACGAGACCCAGCCACTCGTTCAGGGTGGGCGAGGTCGAAATCCTCACAAAAAGCGACAACCACGAAAGCAGAGAGTCGCTGTAGTCCTGGTACTACAGCCTGCACTCCAGCAACATGTACAACAATCTGCCCCTATCTCTCTCCTTCAATGCGAAGACCATGCCTGGCCAGAGTAAGTTGTCGGGCGGGACGCGTGTATGAGCAGTGTCTGCGTTGACAGTACTGGTGAGTCGCATTGCTGGGTTCTGATCACGCCGATCGCTAACCCCCATTATGAAGTCGTGACGATTGAGGACATAAAAGCGGGGCACAACTTTGTCTGCGTGCACGCTATCACCGTCTGGTGGCACCACTGATGACGGGTCTGAGAATGAATTCGAAACGTCGGACGAGTACAATTCTCTAT
The DNA here is from genome assembly GCA_902702965.1 of Spirometra erinaceieuropaei. Classification (NCBI taxonomy): domain Eukaryota; kingdom Metazoa; phylum Platyhelminthes; class Cestoda; order Diphyllobothriidea; family Diphyllobothriidae; genus Spirometra; species Spirometra erinaceieuropaei. Next base: position 35,102 of record CACRXP010001023.1, read on the forward strand.
TCCAGCTTTTGGGTCTTCTAGAACTATGCTGCCTGAATTTCGGCCATTCAACTAGTAGCCCTAAGACAAACGTTGTAGGACTATGCAAAACCGGAAATAACAGTAGCGACTTTCGGGGAGCAGTTTTTGTCCCCATGTTAATTTGGTTCTAAACTTATTTGATTGCACAAACATAACGCGCACGTATAGTGGGGCCTTTCAACCTCAAACAGAAGCTCGGTGGAAAGTCATGTCATAACGTTACTTGAGGATTTCAAAAGAGAGGGTACAGTAAATGCGGCATTCGCAGGGAACTTACCTGGGATTCGTACGCTCGCTGGAGTTCCTCGATATCAGCAGCGCGTTGTTTGTGAACTTCAAAACAAAACCAAATTAACAGTTAAAAAACTATGCAAGTATTTAAATGAACAGCTGTTCTCCGGATGGAGAACGAAAAAACTTGGCTTTTGCCTTTTTTTAACAGGAAAACGCAATATACGCCAACTTCGCGAAAAAGCGCTGTGGATGACGGGACCGCCGAGGAGGTAGGAGCGAAAAAATAAAATGCCATTGCTATCTGCGGAGGAATCAAGCAGGAAATTGTACGCAGCCGGTGGGCAAGAACGTAAGCGGGTCTGATTTTGGTCAGTCTGACTGTGTAAATTCAGTGTTTTTCATAGTATTTTCTTGAAAGCCTGCTCTTAAGGTTTTTAATTTCAATTAGAACCATATCAAAAAACCCGTTTTCGTGATCAACTAGTTTGTTGTCCATCGCTCACGACCCTCTCCAGTGCGCGCATTTGCGCAATCAGTTAAACTGTGAATTTTGTCACATTCAATTTTCGGTTAAAAAAATCAGTTAGCGAACATGTTTTCGGCAATTCATCGTCAGGCCAATACAATTACATGGAGAACGAACTTGTCATTTATGGACAGGGCATGCATACGTCCCAGGCGGCAAGGCTTTTCAAACTCCGTGTTTCGACGCCGCCCGCATGACGGGGTCAGTCTGTTTAGGACGGTAGAGCTGGGGTGGGACGAAGGGAAGGGGCTCGGGCTAGGCTATGGACGCTGTCTGCATGCCAAACACGTGGTGTGTGTGACTGTTCTCAGGGCGTTGGGACGGCGTGCGATCACGACCTGGAGTCAGCCGGGGAAGACAGACTGCCTGTGTCAGCGTCTTCTGACAACAGAGGGCTGGACTTACTAATCGAATAGCCACCGCCTCGGTTGTTGCTAGCACCCATTTGCGTAGGCCTTTAGAGTAATGTGCTGGGGCCCGGTATATTACTTCAAAGGCAGATTTGACGTCGTCTTGGTGGTTCGTATCGATTAGATGTGCGAAAATTGAACTCGAAAGCTACCGATTTTCCCCTTTACCTAGGCAGGCACGCATGCTTTCGCGTACCCTCTTTTTCAGACGCCTTCTTGTACGGCCAATGTATCCCGTTCCAGAGCATCAGGTGAATGAACAAATACACATCGATGTGGCCTGCCGCGGCAGTCGGTTTTTGATCCCCAACCGTAGAAGGAGAGAGCTTGCGAAGAATATGCGCAAGTTTGCCGCGGGGAAGGCACTCGTGATAGCCGTCCTTAGACGCCGTCTCAATAAGTCGCTTGCTGCGTCTCCTAGGAAAGGTGGTCTTCGAAATAAGTCTTTTCAGCAGTTGCAACGGCAGGCATTGTGGCACGTTCTCTAATATTCCGGAGGGTATATCCCCCTGGGAAGCGGTTTTCGCGGAGCGTGCTCTGCAGCTGCTGGAGTTCTGCTCCAACAGTTTCGGGCGAGCAGATGCGTCGCACTCTAGTCGCCAATCCCTAGACTAGATTGCGTTTTAGATTTAGGGGGAGAGAAATAGGAAAGTTACTGTATTGTTCCGTCCAGGTTTTCTTTCAGAGTACGTTGCGTTGGATAGACCCATCCTCTTGTCTGTGTAGAAGGGCATCGAGGAGCGCGATTTCGTTGTTCTTCTCAGTCTGCGGTAAATTGAGAGGGGTGAGCCTTGTTAAACTTCTGAACTAGGCCATCGATGTCGGTGGTATGACTTGTCAGGCGAAAACTATAGCCCACATATCGGTCGTAGAAGTCAAGGTCACTTATGGGAACCTCGAGACTCGACGGCGTTTACGACCTAACCCGAACTCCTCCCCTCCCCCCCCCTCACCCCAACTCCATCGTCCTTAATACGCTGACTCCGTCATGAAGGCGGCGTGGAAACACGGATCTTAATTAACCCCGCCCCGAGACATACTTAAATCCTGTTCATCACTCACAAGTTCGTTCTCCTTGTAATTGTATTGGCCTGACGAATTACCGAAAACATTTGTTCGCCAACTGCCGTTTTCAATCGTAATATGAGAGTTTTCGCAGAATTTTCGGTTATGAAAGCCCTTGTTGCATCTTCGTGTATAGCAATCTGGAACTTTATTTGCTGATATTTCCGTGGTCATTCCAGTGTCAATCTGTTTCCCTTACTAGTCATTGATAGGCACAACTTTCAACCTTTCCAACTCCGGCCATTTACTCTGAGAAAAACCGAAATTTATTTAAAGAGGCAAGTGGAAAAGCTACATCGGAAGTACAAGAACTTTACTTAAAAGTCCGAACGACAGAGGGTCCACCTACGCCCACCCATTAATCGCGTCCAGTAACCTTGCCTACAGAGGCATGATTTATGGACCACGCCATACTATAGCTGACCAAAAAAGTCGGTGGATCTGGCCAGAGAAGTACATTACGCCAAAAATGAAATATAGGACGCCTTGCGCTAGTCAATGCTACGCAAGTAGGGCGACAGCAATTCATAGTGAAAATGAAACGAAACAATGCATTTTAGCACAGGTGACTCAGGGTTCTAAGGTAAATTGGATGGAGAACCATGGAAACACCCTAACAAGGCATGCATTTGAAGGTAAGGGAAATTGGACAACAAAACTCGTCACGAAAGGCGACAATTCGTTTATACATTAGCAAAGCGCTATTTCGGGACGCACGCGTTTATAAAATGTTTACGTGTCCCTACCGTAGCCAACTTAACACTTTTAAACATGGCTACCCCTTTGATAAAATTAGAGGGCCCTAAATAATGTCGACTGTTTATGAGCAATCCAGAGCTGCCATACACTGCGTAATGCTGCATGAATGTTTTTGTATATAATTAAACGTTGAGCAATGACGGCACACCTGCGAGCTGTAAAAGCTCTTATCGCCAAACCTCCAAAGGAGTCCGAAAAAAGCCCCGGGAACAAGTGCTGTGCCATATAAAAAGGCTAGCGCGGTGTCAACGATTTAACGAGTAAGGTTCCTCAGCGTGAAAGAAGACATACTGTTTATCCGTTTTTCGAAGACAGTATTCGAAAGCATAATGTGCATCATTCATATCCCGGCACGATAAAGTGGCATATGATGCTCAGGCCCCGTTTCCCCAAAGGATTCGTACAGGTTGTGCTGTTTACAAATTTCGGACAACCTCTGGCCGCACTACCCCATAAAGCATCGTTGTCAAATGTCAATCTTCTAGCGCAGGCGAATCCTGAAAACGCATGACTTGGAATAAGTCCTCTTCCGGCTTTTGGCCTAGAAACGACCGGGTGATACTTTTTACCGAGAAGAGATTTGGTCTGCAGTTATCACCTCCTCGAAGGTCAACTGACATAGTGCTGAAAATCGCACCGACTTGTGTCGGCCAAAACCAAGAGGAATTGGCGCAGACTTACAGGGGGACGGCACGAACTCCGGAAGGACGAGCCCTGTCTGGTATCGTAACTACGGGCTATAGAACGCATCCATAGTGGGTGACTGGTGGACTTCCCCTCATCAAAGGCTGACTGAAAAACAAGCAGGCCTTCGGGCCTGCCAGAAAGCAGTGATAAATCGTGCAGACGCCATATTTCAGACGTAGATGGTCAGTGATCTGTCCAGCCGGTCATCTAGTAAATTACTGCATGCAGGAGTCATGCTGAACACTGTCCGCCACTCAATAAGACCCACCTGCCGTCTGGCCCAGTTCAAGAACTCTAAACTCCAAACAGGTGCACAGAGGCGTCCATCTTGAAATACAGGTAATACAGAAAATTCTTTATCAACCAGATCGCCCAGTGAGTCCGCAGTCTCTCGAGAAACGGTTTACCCTAATTTTTTGACGACTGGCGAGATGTGATCCAGGGACAAGTGACATAAAGAAGATGAATTTCCTACCTAACAGCAATATCAACTGACTTTGAAATGGTAGATAGTATATTTAAGCCATTTTACAAGGAAATCATAAACCAGCTGTATACAAGAAACCTCTCGTTAAGTCCAGTTCGAAGCACGTGACAGATGTATACAGTTCCAATTTCTCTCATACTTCATGCTTAGCAGAAATATCCAGTTGTGCCGTATCTTGTGGTACGACGTCATGGAGTGGGAAAAAGTCCATATTAGCAACGATTGTGTACACAAGCACATGGTTTTTTTTACTAAACCGTGACCACTTACTTGATTCTGGTAAATATGGTATATTAGAGATCCGTTTCGCGCTAAACTTGGAAAAAATGTTTAAGCTAAGGGTTGAGTTCAGGTTTTCAGTTCGGGTTAGATTAAAGATTAGGGTTAGGGTTAGGATCAACTTTGCCTATGCATGCCCTCTCATCAAATCCGCCCTTTAAACCACTAACGTCGGATAACCTGTTTTGCGCCCATGTAAGCGACTCTATTTCGCGTCTTTCAAATTGCCCGGTTTGTTCCGGCATCGTGTTAGTATAATGGGATAAAAATATGGCAGCAATTCGAGTTTTCTCAATGCCTTCGTAGAGTCCGTTAATTTCCGTACTCATCTATACTACTGATAAAATTAATATTAACACTCCCCACCATAGTTCAGGAGCCCTGTACGTCCTTTTCGTGGGCTTGCGTACTCAATCGCCGCCTATTTTTTGTACCAAACTGTCACTACCTCAAAGCATGAAGGGCGTTAATTGTACTTCTGTGCCATCGACCCTTCCCTCCTCTTTGGAGCAGTAAGTGGAAAAATGACTTATACCTCTCATTCCCGAACTACCTCAGTTTCTGGGCACAGTAACCGTCTTCCGCGCCCTTTGAAAATCCGATCTAAGGGTACCAGAGAGGGTCACCTGACAATGAGCGATTTGTATCCGAGTAGTTCTACAGATGAAGACAAGGAAGAATTTAATAGCCATTTCTAACTATTTTTTACCATTAACCAACGAAGAACCAGCCCCTAAGCAGACCGGCAAGAATTGCCAGCATGAAGTAATGGATATTCCTGATTCCAGCTAATAAATGCTAAGGTACCTGGCTCAAATACTAACTGATCCGCGGTTCAAATCGCGCGTCTACTAGACAAAGGATGAGGGAAAATGACTGTCAACGGTTACTAAGCCCAGCACGGTCAATAAAGTCTTCTTCGGAAATGTCTCCGTTCAGTGAAAGGGAAAATATTTTGCGTAAACACACATATTATGCTTTCAGTGAGCTCGCACCACGCCGCTACACGCAAATGGGGTGAACAGGGCTCGATGCCTAAATGGACAAGACGTGGTGAGGTTCACAGATCGAGACAGATTGAATAGGGCGGAGCAAATAAGGGCGGCAGAGATAAATCATCCCTATAGGCAGATAAGACCTGCAATAAGTCTGTGCTAGAAATATCTTTGTTAAGTGGTACATTGCACAGACTCGAAACGTAGTGCTGCGAAAATGGCTCCACTTCCACTAAAATTTCTGCGGGTCTGTCTGCTTTCCCGGTTACCTCGCTCTCCTCACTAGACATCCGGTTGTAACAAATTTTTTTCCCATCGCAAAGTGCATGGGCTAGCTAAGTAAGCAAAGGCTAGCACAGGAAATATTCATGACTAGTCCAGTATGGATACGGGCATTATCGGCTTTACAACATGCTTCTTACCTACCTAAATCCCTTCTGAGATAAGCCGTATACAACTCAGCTTGATGTAGTTTTAATTGTCAAGATGTATCTTTCACTCGCTATGATATTCCGATAATTACAGTAGGTGAACTAAATCATGAACTGTCAACCGAAATTCCGAAATGCGTTTCCGTTTCGAAAAGATTAAGTAGGGTTGTAAAATGAATCAGCCTGTAGTATAATTCTATAATAATTCAGTTACCACAGGATGCCGGCTTTCGAAGGGACTTCTTTCCGGCTGCATGCAAAAATTATACTCGGTAAAAGTGGCTAGATAAGTCGCTTGCATTTTTCTCATTGATTTTCGATGCCCTTAAAAATTCAATTATATTTCATGAAAAACATGCATAACAATGTCCATTCTTCTGCACATTCGGTAGAAAATGACCTCTTCTCCCAAGTTTATACTCGCAGGAAGAGTATAATTCAGTTTTAAAAAATTTCCTATTGTGAAGTTTTTTAATACCGTGAAATGACCATTCAGAAAATATCATGTCGCTGCATTTACTTCTAAAGTTAACAATATGGCTCAAATCCACTGCTAAATTTTATGAATCCCATATGATCTCCCCTTCATTTCTTGTCCAGATGTATGGTTTTCCGTGCGCGGAAAATATACGGCTTGTAGTTTGGAAACCCTGAATGCAAGTGTAACAGCAGGTCGGGGTTCAAAATTATTCGGGAATTGGAAAAGTTTCTTAAAACCGAGTTAAATTTTTCCTTAGAGTGTGAAATTAGAAGAAGAAGAAGAAGAAGAAGAAGAAGAAGAAGAAAAAGAAGAAGAAGAAGAAGAAGAAGAAGAAGAAGAAGAAGAAGAAGAAGAAGGGAAGACATAATTTTTAGTCAAATAAGTAAAAGAATGAATATTTTTATGCAGGGTTCCCATGAAATATAATTGAATTTTTGACGGCATCGGGAATCAATGAGAAAAATTCATGCAGCACAAGTAGTCATTTTTACTGAGTATAGTTTTTGAATGCAGCCGGAAAGAAGTCCGTTCGAAAGCCGGCATCCTATGATAACTGAATTATTATGGAATTATTCTGCATGATGATCTGTTTTACAACCCTATTTAATTAGTCTTTTCAAAAAGAAAACGCATTTCGGAATTTCGATTGGCATTTCATGGGTTAGCCCACCCACTGCACTTAGGAGAAAAGAAACTCAAACACACGATTGGCTTAGTCAGACTGGAGAAGCAAATTCTAACTTTACCACTTGTATTTATCCAAATAAATGGGGAACTACCTGCATCCGACAGGATTTCTAAAAATAAGCGTGCTTTAAATGCAGACTACGCAGTTTGTTCGCCCTGTCCCTTTATTGCGGCCACAAGTTTGTAAGTCGTGACCTAGTTGCCGGTCTTCCTGCCCGCGCGCCACTGCCACTGTTACCGTGCGTGCCGCAGGGCGAAGCGAGTGAGGAAATCGGTTCTCTTGGCTTCGGAGCTCACAGACCTGACGATGGAATGCGAATCGCCACACCTCCATAACCGTTTTCTCCTGACCGCGCACAGGCCTATTCCCGTGTGCTGTTTAGTGCAAAAGAAGCTGCAGGCAGATGCCTTCGGATGATTTATTGTCAGGAGCGTTAAAAAGGTCAACCAGCTGAAACCACGATCGCTCTTTTCTGTGGATAGCTGAGTCATTATTTGCGGTGTGAAAGCGTACACAAACACGCAGATGTCAATAAGCGTAGCAACATCGCTCGCAAACAGCTGTTGTCCGCGGTCTGGGCGCCTTTCGTTGGCATGCGGGCCTGCTTTATGTGCGCGTACGTGTCTGCGTGACGAAGCCTTAAGAGACAGAAACCGCAAGTCTACGGTTTTATCGGGGAGTCATCTGGCCACTGTTGGTCAAAAAAGGAGGGCTGCACTAACACACAATGGCTTCACTCAGGCCTATTCAACGCAGATTAAAATAGGACCTACGGCTAAAAACTCCAAATAAATTCATAAAAGCTAAACATTAGCCGGGATCGACTCAATATGGGTAACTGACTTGTAAACACATTAGGTGGGTTTGTAGAAAACCACGCATGCGTCTACTACGGCACGCAATTAATGACCAGTTAAGGTGTCACTTATAACGCTGGAAAAACACAAGGTCTATGAGAAGACGAAGGCAGAATCACTGGGACTGTATATTAATCGGTCTTAGCTTTCGAACTCGAACTGGAGTTCATCATCAGAGACTGCTAGATTGCAGCAACGTGTGAAGATTTCTATCGTTGTGTCGAGTAGGGGGGACTACGTCCGTGGCTAGGTCTGGTTTGTGCCGCCCGGTCCACAATGGACCCCGGCGTGGTGACGCCGTTTGTACATCACGGTGATGTGAGCTGCGCTCTAGGCTGCGTGGGTGGAGTGCGTGATAACACGCAGGCAGATCAATGTGTCTTTTGATAGAGTTGGTGTCCGACACCCACGCCTCCAACAGTTGTCGTACCGTCTTGTTGCTGGCTCGCGCCAGTATCTGCGCGTTGGCGAAGTCGAACTCATGGCCTTCCTCCAGCGTGTGAGTGGCAACTTGATATAGTGGATCGCCTCTCCAAACGGTCCGTTTGTGCTCAAGTATTCGTGAGCTGAGACGTCGTCCTGTTTGGCCTGTATAGTGGAAACGAGAGTTATGGCACGGGATATGATAGACTTCCCCCGACTGCTCACATGCGTCCAGCCGATCCTTCATTTTCATGACCCTGCTACGCATGGTAGCCGCCGGATGATGAGCGATGCCCACGCCTAACTCTGGCGCAATGCGTTCTGTAGCTTCGGACACATACTTTATGTACGGTAGGGAGTGCCAAATTGTTGGTGTCTCTCTTCCGTTTGTCCGTCGTGGGTGCGTGCGTATGCGTGTGTGTATGCGAACTGCCCCGGCCTCAAAATCTGCCAAAGTTGCTGGTTTCAATGTCGCTGCCCCCTCCCTTTTGCGTTGTAGTCCATGCTAAGGACACTCACAAAGCTTGCAAAATAGGCGCCTTCGACACGATAGAACCTATCTTACAAACACAAACCTTAGAAGGAAAGCCACCCCTAACTGCAGCCAGATCGCAAGTGCAAAGGTAGCGACTGGACGAATTGCATGCATGCTAGCTGCCAATGGGTATGAAGCATACCATAATTCGCAAAAAATCCCAGTAAATTCAGCAACCGCCCGGAATACCTTGACCAACGTTGGTGAATGATTCTAGCTGAGATAAATGCGTGAGAGAGTACTTTAAAAGGTATTCACTTACCCCCATAAATTGTTTTACGAGAAAGTGAAAAAATTCAGAAGTAGAATAAAATAACTTAATTTCTGAATTTAAAAGTGCGTGCCCATCGAAAGAAATGACAAAATAGAGCTAAAAATACTCTTTAAATTAACCGCTAGTCCAATTTTCTCCAGACGCATGCGCTATGCGGTGTTGCTGTTAATTGTCTGTTTAATGTATAACGAAACTTCCTTCAGTGAAATGCTTACCTACTTGCCTAAAATGTTTTACTTGTGTCGTTAAAAGTTGTTCAATGAGAACGTGAGTGATTTTTTGACTGAATAGGTTACAGGAATAAGGCGTGGACAGAGTCTCATACCACCGAATTAAAAATTCGTCGCGAAGAACAAGAGTAAATTGGACAATCCTGTTTTCAGTCTATGACCGAGTTGTTCTGTAATGACTTTGATTGCCCTCGTGAAAACAACCGTCCTCACGCCGCCACCGTAACATTGCATTTCCCAAATTCTATTCAGATAATCTTCAAGAAAATTGCAGTTTAATTTACCGACCAGTAGTATCATTTTGGGACATGTGATTTCTCCGGTTTAGCTGTCAAGCCCTCTGTCCATCGAAACTTTGACCGCGGTGACCGGCGATGTCCACCGTGTGCGCCACAGCAGAATGGAAGCAGGGACGGCGGCTTGCGCGTAAATCAGTGTATAGTTACAGTAGTCTTACGCTGCATCTACAGTAGATAGTCGAACTCATGAAATGTCCCTCGAAATTCCGAAATGCATTTTCGTTTCCGGAAGACTAGTTAAGTGGGGTTGTAAAACTAATCACCTGGCAGCGTAATCCTATAATAATTTAGTTACCTCAAGATGGCGGCTTTCGAAAGAACTGCTTTCCAGCTGCATGCAAACATTATACTCCGTAAGAAATGACTACTGAAGTGGCACTCATTTGTCTCATTGCTTTCCGATGTCCTTGAAAATTCAATTATACTTTATGGAAAACATGCATTAAAATATTCAGTCTCTTAATAATTTAAGTGTCCATCCCGCAAATGCTCGTTGCAAAACTGACTCAGGCTCGAGCCTCAGGCGAACAGTCTGGGGTTTGGGCTGCCACTGGCCGATATCTACAAAGAGGTCGGAACTGGCTATTCCAGTCTCCCCTTCATCTGTCCCGACAGCGCTGCTCAATTCGTACAGGGCCTACTTTATATTTTTGCTCGCTGCATCATGCTATTTGTGAAAATAACATTATTTCCACTATAGTCGATGAACAGCTGACACTGACCCAGGGACCTGGGTTGCGCGTTTTGGCAGTCGATCTTTATGCAGATTTCAGCAAGTACATGCCCTTTCCCGCAACTACTGTCAACTTGAACTTAATCAAAAATTGGCGAAATTTCTGGGAAGATCAAATATACTCCTCAGTTATCTAAAAGGTCAGGCTTACTTCAGGTCAGTTAAAAGCCCGAGATACACCCTCCAAAACTAAGTTACGTGAAATTGTCCATGCATAACATAAGTTACAACAGACAAGTATAGCCCCGCTGATTAGGCGGAAAACTGTGTCAGCCCATATTCTTATTGTCAAGTCTGAACATAAAAGAGTTGCGTCCCTATTTATTGTTAAAAAAAACAGCCTTCGAAATAAAGAAAACGCAAAGTATTCAACTTCGCAACAGCCGGGTACAAAGTTCTTACGTGCTTAAAAAACTGAAATTAAACTGTCTTATTTAAATAGTCTTCCACGATTAGCAGTGCTACCTGCACATTTGTAAACATACCATAGGTCTTTTTCTTAAAATAGGAATTTTGGCGAATTATAGAGTTTGCAAACTTGTCTCTCATATACCGTAAGCCAAGCCTGGGAGTGTGATATTTCTTGCATGCAAATCTTAAATAAGAGAAATAACTGCGACTGCATACTGTCGGCCAACTAATAACGGAAAGATAAAACGCAGACATCGGAGCTTTCAGAAAGTACAACACTAGCTTCTTATGAGGCCTAGGGCTACTAAGACGCAGTGCTTAATGGCCAGGACGTACGCCCAAGCCGCCCCTGAAAAGGCAAAGGGCAGTAGGCATACCACTATAGATTAGCCCTTCTTTTCTTTGGCCG